>SNQJ01S0056787.1:9473-20072 GCA_010110895.2 Picea sitchensis | reverse complement strand
TCTATTATTGTGTGTTAATCTTGTGCAATGGCTGCTCTCTCAATTTCTAAGTTGGTATCAGAGCTGGTTCTGGCTTAGACTCCTTCATGGGAGGGCCAGGAATATGTGAGAGACTGAGAGTTGATCCTCTGCACATATTTAGCTTAGGGAGTGTTGAATTTCTTAATTTTATGTAGAAGTGTGAGAATAGATTTATTTTGTGAGTGTGTTTTGTTGTTTGTCTTGTGAGGAGTGCTGACCTGCGATTTGATGTGCCATTTCTTTTGGTAGCTGCTGAGTGGAGATAAGTATTGATCGAGTCACTGCCAGCGGAGAGAGAAAAGTCCGTTACCCACGAGATTCATCGCTGCTGTGCATGCTAAATCTCAAGTATTTTAATGTATAATTGACAGGAGCAGGATGCCATACATTAACAATGCAAAATATTTGGAATTGGCCAAACTGGACTTCAATAATATGCTAGTGGTCATTTTTTATTCCAGATCCTATCTCCTTTTCTGATTGAGATCGCATCAGTTGTGGGATTTCAGAGTTTAGTATTTAGGCCTCAAATTATTAAGATTCATTTCCAGGTTGAAGTTGCCGAGAATCATAGGCAGTCTCATTATTGGGCAAGGTCTGAAATTTACAGTAAAAGATGTCAATAATGTTCTTGGATCTGTGTGTAGTATTCAATGTTTTTATTTGGTGTGCAGTTTGTGATTTGTAAATTTATATAATTATGAAGAACCAAATATAAAACATGGTGATGTAATTCAATCTTGTAGTTCTTGAGTGCTTTGGTGCTATAAGAATGCATTACTAGTTTGAGTATGTCAGCAATTCTGTTAAATGCTAGAAGGTCTTGTTGTACTTCAGTGTTCCAAGCTAATCAGTTACGAGTTATCATTGTGTTGGTAAGTGTGTGTAAAAAGGTCATTTTGTAAGATCGATTACTGAATATTTCAGTATCGATACTATTCTTCGGGGTAGTTTAGAATTGTCGGTCCTATAGATACTTCAAAGATGGTTGGAAGCGGTTGTATTTGTGCTGTGTGAAGTGGTAGCTCGAAGATGATGGAGAGAAAGAACGTGTCTATGAAGTTCAGAGATGGGTGTAACTGCATATGAGGACCAGTGAGACAGATGGGTGTTATGTTTTGTAATTTGTGATTGTAATATTTTTAATGTAAGCATTAAGGGAGGGTGTTAGAGATAATGCTTACAAATTTTGTAACTATGAGATAATGCTTACAGCTGTTGTAACTATGAGTTAGCCTTACAACTGTTGTAACTGTGAGTTAGCCTTACAACTGTTGTAACTGTGAGTTTCTAGGTGAACTATTTTTAGCTAATCAGATCCACTTTCTTAGGATCTAGATTGTTAGGAGTCGGTGATCTGGATATTATATATGTAACCTTCATTTGTCTGTGTAATACATTCTATTATTGTGTGTTAATCTTGTGCAATGGTTGCTCTCTCAATTTCTAAGTAATCACTATGACAAGGATGTGGCAATACCAACCTAGGAGATACACAACTTCTAGAATAACTTTATTAATTTAGGAAAAATACTTAACTAAATAAACTTTAGAATTATTAGGCTAACATTAACATCTCACAAAAATAGACAAAAATAGATTAAAAATAGTAAACAATATTTAGGATTAAAAATAGTAAACAATACTAATAGATTAAAAATAGATGTTTCTATGTCTTCAACTATAATGAGCTACACTATTCTTTATAAGTTTGAATTTTGAGTCAACCATTTGAATTGCATCATCTTAATATCAAGGATTTCTTTCGCTTACCCTTAAAAATCTCATCATATTTCAATGGAACACCCTTGACCAACTCATCATATCCAAGGTTTTCATTTTCTTACCATTAACCATTACAAAAGGTTTTTGGATTACCACAAAACATTACAAGATGAAAATACTTATAATTTGATTTACTCAAAAAATGACTTGAAAATAAATTGAAAACCTTGACTTAACCATGGGAAGTTGACATTAGTCTTTTCAATTCCCTTAAAGGACATTTTGACTTTTCAAGACCAACTAACTCATTGATTTTTTATGTGGGTTTTTTTTTATACATTGGAAGATTTTCCCTTGTATAATATTTTCAACATAATAGTAATTTTGTGTCATTCACACACATCTGTCTAACCGCAATTTATATGTGAGACATTGATATTTGCCTTTGTCAATATGTGTAATGATCACCATTTGTTAAAAACACAAATATTACACAATGCCGGTTCCAACACTTAGCTTGCACATGTCCTGTTTTTCCACAATGATTGCAATATTGTTCCTACTTCTACACCTGGTTTGTTGTACTAGTAAGAGTAGATGATGCACATTTTGTAGATGATTATTCTTTCACACACTTGATGTCCCCATTGCATGTTTGACTTTCATTAACAAAACTTTCATTTCTTGGTCGTATACTTAGTTTTATGGGATTTTGGATACGTTGCCCATTTTTTCCTAAGCATTTTGCCATCAAATCCCATTTTGTTCATGAACTTGGAGCCGATTCTTTGTATGCCTTTCAAAACAACCAATTTCATCATTTTCCATATTAGGCCCACTTTGATAAACATCACAAAAATCATCATTATGTATCTCATAACATGAGAGAGACACATCATTATTAACATCAATCAAATCAAGTTTTTGAATCAAATCACTTATGTCACAAATTGCATTACACACACTAGTTTTTATTGTTTCATTTTTTTCACTTTGTTTTTTAGTGCCAAAAACACATTTTTCTTTTTGAACAAGTATTGTTTCAATGATTCTATCATTTGATCTTTCTCATCATGGAATTTTAAAATATCACTCACCCATCGATGCAATGATTCCATCATTTCTTCTAGTTCACTTATGTGTTGTGTAATAAAACCAACGAATTCTTGATAGAACTCAATATCACATGCTTTAAGAACAATACTTAATCCATTATTGAATTATTTTATTTCTATAACTTGTCAATCTTTTAGAGAGAATCATGAAGATCTTGTTGAAGTAGTTCAATTTCACGATTAACATTTTGTAGCATTTTTCTTCCTTTATCCATTGTAAAATAACAATTTATTCATGATCGCATTTATGATAAGGGTTTGTCAAAGAATCAATACAATAAATGCAGGGAATTGTGAACAATCAATCCCGCACCTCATATTTCAAACATAGCAATTGTAGTGACATCATTGTAATTACTTCTTCATATTGTACTTTCATTGTAAGTACCTCTTCCTCTCACATTGTATGCCCCTCTTCCTCTTGAGATTTCTCCTTGCCTTGAGTTGGTAAAGAGAAGATCTTCCCACAAGTTCTTCTTCTTACCAAATTTCTTGTCATGTTGAACCAACAAGTCACCAAGGGAATAAAATTTTTGATTCTCCAACTTATGAACAATTTGTAATGTTTCCAAAAAATGTTTATATGAGGGTGGCAGTCCACGCATCAAGATTGAGGTCATAAGACTTTCTTCTACATCTTCAAAGCCACATTTTATTAATTCCATTCTTGTATTTTTCAAACGATAGATGTACTCCAAAACATCTCCCCATTCAACCATTCATTGGTTAAGAAACTTATCATGAAGCTGAATCCTTTTTTACTCAGATTGAATATCAAACATCTTCTTAAACATTTGCCATGCATTCGAAGCATCATTTGCATTTTCAATGTGTATAATAATTCCATTTGTTACAGAGGATCTTAAAAGTAAAATTGCCTTTTCATCTCTTGATTCCCATTTTTCTATTTCTCTAGCATTGGTCGACATAATTGGATGTTTTTCTCTGTTACATATATCTTTCTACAAGTCACTAAAACCAACGTGCTTTGCATATGATGACACCAAGACATATAGTTTTTGGGTCCATTCAATTTGTCAGAATCAGTGAACAAATTTACCAATTTTGACATGATGAAGTATTTATCAAGTCCACACGATCAAATGAACAATACCATGTGTTGGACACGCAGATGAAAACAAGGCATGAGATTCATTTTATTAATGGATATGATACACATATATACACATCTAGATGACCTTTAGATTCTCGCCCAAGGTCTCTTGGACTCCCGACGTTAGTTACATTATCATAACTCTTCACATTACGTGAAGTTCGTAACCCCAAATGATTACGTTCCCAACATTCCCCCCCTTCATCCAAAGGGGTGTATATGAGTCCAAGGTGAGAGATGATATCTGAAAATGGGCAACTGAAGTATGGAAGTGTGCAGTTGTTGATGGTTGTATGTGCTTTCTGAATCTGGTGGTTTTGGGATGACCACAAACCAAATGTATAGTAGAAGTTGATGTCTTCTACTAAATGGAGGTGGTCGTTTAAGAAAGACCACAAACCAATCTCGTGGATTAAGGATGACCAAAAAATCTGGAACCCTTCTCTAGGTTCAATGGTTCCCGAAACATTTCCTAAGTTAGTTATAAGTTGGTGGTTGGTGTATTTTTCTAATTGGAACTGTTCTCGAATCTTGGTTTAAAAATGACCATAAATTGTTTTGTTGCAGAAGTTGAATGTCTTCAACCAAGTGGAGGTTTAAGGAGAACCACAAACCATTGTCTAGCATAAGTTGTAGGTATTCTACTACGTGGTGGTTTACGGAAAACCACAAACCGATCACGCTCGATTGTTATCTTTCGACTGATAAGACTTTGAAACTGGAAGCCTGACTGTCAATCGCTGATGTTGTTCCCCCCTGTTAGGAACAAGGTGAGAAGACCAAAATCTGTCCACTACAAAATGTGTCAATACATGAGAGTGAATTTGTTGATATGACTAAGATATCTTCTTGACAGTTGATGACCATTGCGAAGTAGGAATCCACCCATAGTGATTCTTTACTCTTGTAGTTGTCTTGCGTTTGAAACACTTATCTAAAGGATGGTTATGTTGTCCACAATGCTAGCCAGGATGAAGATCAAAACATTGATCTTCAATGTGGCCAACTCATTGACAATGTTGGCATATCAAAATCTGCTCTTGACAGGTGAATGTGAACTATCTTGAAGCAATCCAACACTCTTAAATTGGATCGGTTTGGTGTAATCCAGATTATGAAAGGTGACATCATTTTCATATCTGATACCGGTTCTATGCTTGTTCTGTCTAATTTCTTCCCAAGGTCTGATGATCCGCTTGGAAAGAGGAAGTTGATCTGTACTTAAATCTTGAGCAGGCGCATCGAATGGTTCTTGTGACGACTGTTGGTCTGAATCAACCTCATCATCTTCTTCATGTTTGAAAAGAGGGTTCTGAAAAAGGACAGGTTTAGAATGCTGTCGTAAATTCTGTCACTCAAGTGCATCATGAAGAAGGCGAGTCTTAGTTTGCAACAGTCCTGCTTTGGCTTGCGTAACATGCAAACAAGTCACAATAGACTGCAAAGTTTCTTTGTCAATGGTGATTGTATTATTCAGAGAAGAAAGGATTAGAGTGTTGAGTAACTCTAATAATTTCTCGACTTGAGCCATAGCTACCTTACAGGGTTTCTTGCAATTCCACCCTTTACAATCAGATGCAAACTCAAAAAATGTAGACCTAGCAAATAAAGGGTGCCGAATTCCACCAAAAATGCGCTCGTTTACAATGTAACTCAATTTCAAAAGTACGAGTAACTTACAAAAAGACCATTTGCATGTTACCTTGATTCTAGAGAATGTGTCTTGGATGCTTTGGGCAATGATTTTTGTGTGCTATCCACGAGCACAGAGTTGCCAGATGACAAAACAGTAGCAGATTCTTCACAAGTACATAGATTTCGAAGGGTTTTACAAGGTTAAGAACCGAGGAGTTCTGTCTGCATAAGCTATGATATTATGCTAAATCTCAAGCAAAATGTTGGTATTGTTGTTGGCTTGAACAAAGAGTCCAAAAAATTGAAGAGGCCGCAAGTTGGTTTGCGAAAAAATTCGCATGTGCAGAGATCGTGGAGCTAAAGAGGCCACAGATTAGTGCCTGCGCCAAATGACCTAGAAATAACAATTGCAACTCAAAACTTGAGGTAGGAAGGCACCAAATCGAAGAGTCAAAACCCTCCTCGACCACAGAAAATGTTGTTGAACCCGAGGACGAATGCATGATTGGGTTATTCGATCTAATTTCCAATCCACTCACCCAGAAAAAGCTTTGAGCAGATGATGTCGAAAAAGGAGGCAGATTCACGCAGGTTTGAAAATGAAGGTCACACTACAACGCAGCTCTTCATTTTATCTCACCATTAGAATATGGAAAAAGGATTTGCAATCCCATTGGTTACCAAATCTACTGTGTAACGTATTAACCATTGGTGTTTCGTCCGCCACCTACTTCAACGCTCAAAAGGAGACAACGATTGTGATCAACATGGGTAGCACGTTCTGGCTCTTGATATATTCCACTGTTGCCATGCTCTTGATATTTTGGTAGAGGCTGGATTCGACTGTCAACCTCCCTCGAAGAATGGTAACTATGCGCGCATGCTAAGAAATTATGAGCGAGAAGTCTTCTTAAGCTGGATGCAGATGATACATCGAGGATGTTGGTGATGTCTTGAAAGATTAACACTTCTATCAGGTCCAAGAAGGAGGACGAGTGAAGGAGGGTGTGGATGCATGTTGGAACGCGCAATTGGAGGAGCGAGGCGTTCCTGGAGATCTCGATGTCTAAGCCTATCTGTTGCAGGTATTTGCCAACACCATATCTGTGGCACAGGGTAAAAGAGTTCACCACCATATGCTCCAGAACAAAGTCGAGTATAACGTCCTTTTAGCTGGAAAACTAGAGGCCATGTACGCCATGTGGCAGAGTCACTCTATCAAATGTGCATCAAGGATCTCGATATCGAAACCTCCTACAAGCCGCTTGCCTCTACCCTCACAAAGTTCGAAGCTAAACAAAGGTATTCTCAGTTTGCACAGGTTTCCTGTAACATTGTGAATGACGGTGTGTCTCCAGTTCGAATGTTGTGAGAGTTCCGCATAGATGGAAAAGGGAACCACTGTCTAGGGTTTCACGTAGATGGTGGAGCAGGTTATATTTTCTTGCAAGGAGAGAGTGAACTCAAATCCATTGCAAAAGGGAACCGACAGCGCATGGGGTTACGCAGAGATTAGGGTTTTAGATTGTCATAAAATGAGTGTTGGTTCAAACTGACGTGAGGGTATTTGCGCACAGAGATTTCGCATTGGTAGAGGAAATCAGTCAGCGCATGAAATCGATGAGACAGATTGGCAGGCAGAGCAGGTAGGCAAATAGACAAAGACGTTAGAGATGGTAGAATGACAGGTAGGCAAATAGACAAAGACTTTTTAGCAGGAGGGAAGGATGGAAAGAAAATGCCTGAGAATGGCTATGGACAACTACCATTGGTCAGATCAAGCCTAAGAACTAAGGCCGCTCTCATACCACTCTGTTGGACAGGCAGATAAAGATAAGGGTGAGATTCATTTTATTAGTAGATATGATACACATATGTACACATCAGACGTCAGTTACATTATCTTGACTCTTCACATTACTTGATGTTCCTAACTCCAAAGGATTACATTTTCAACACTATGCATAAGAGACACTGTACATATTGCAGAAAGAAAAAAAAGGTTGATACAGTAAATTTCATTGTATTCTTATTAATGTTTTGATTATAAATTACAATTTTTTTTCATTAGTTAAACTTTTAAAATTTAATTTAAAAAATGATTATGTTCTTCAATGAAAAAAAATTCTTCTCTTTAAATTACATAGAATTTCAAATTTAAAATATCACTCCTTATATTTTTTATTACATAGAACTTCAAATTTAAAATATCATCCCTTATATTTTCTATAATAATAATAATAATAATAATAATCTATTTTTAGAGTCATTAGGTGTATGAGACCTCCACCCTATCCCCTTTAGATTTGAACTTGTAACCTCTTAAAAAGAAGTACATGTTCTTAACCATTAAAATTTGAACTTGCGTTCTTAACCTTAAACCAACACAAAATGCATGAAAATAATTCAAAAAAATAAAATTTTTTTAACAAAACAATCCTTATAACACCAATTTTACATTTAACACTTGTACCCATCACATTCATCAACCTTGAATGTCATAAATTATGTAACTTCCCAAAACACACTTTCACACTTTTTTCTATTTTTTATTATCTTAAATGTGATCTTCCATTAAAAACAGCACATGCATTGAGCTTTTCACCAAAGAAATATAAAATTAACATTTTTGTCTTTATGATTTCACTTTTATTTTTATTTTTTATGGCATACACCATTTTAGTTTAGAGTTGTCTAACTGTTTTATGTTTTTGTTTTTATTTTTTAATGGGGACATAAATTTGTATGAAATCACTATTTTCTGATGTTTAAAATTCATTTTTAAATATAGAAATGGATTCAGCATGCTGAAAAACCCCAAGACACTCGGGTTACACAAAAATAATCATTCAAATATACAAATCTAAATACTGAGTTTCTACACCATTAAAGTCTACAACAACAACAACAAAAGGTATGCAGCCTGTGATCATCAAGTCTAATTAATCAGAAGGAGGCGAGCGTGGCGAACCGGTCAAGAAGATTTCTGGGTCGAGGTCATGAGAAATTGGACGCTATGCTGTACAGAAGTCGACTATACCAGGATTGGAAAGGTTGATTTGAATCCGTTGGAGGAGAGGCGTTTCTTGCGGTATGAGAGCCAACCCAGCAACTATCTATGATTTGATTTGATTTGATTTGAGTGGTTAGAATAAAAAAATGAATATATAGAGCAATGGCTCAATGGAAAATAACTGCCAAATCTATAAATATTTGAGCAATTTTACAATGTAGAGCCGTTTTAATTCCATTTCTATAGTTCTTGGATTTTTCTTAGATCTACAAAGGCTAAAACATTTCAGATTTTAGATCTAGAGTCTATCACAACAGATCTAGACTCAAATGAACCCTTTTATTTATATCATTTTCTTTAAGATCTTTCACATAATCGCGAGATGTAAAAAAATTCAGATTTTACAATAAATCAAAATAGATTTACAAATTTGTTCTTAGATAGATAAAGAATTTTAGACAAAGAATCTTAAAGAAAAATTGAAGATTTTTTAATCGAATGTCCAATAATCCTGGGTGAGTTTCAAACTAGAGACCTGTTGATTTGATATCATATTAAACTCTAAAAATATCCTCAACATACAATTCAATAAAATATTGATTAGGGAAAAATATTATTACATAGTGGGAAAGAGGCACATTATATATATAACCCTTAAGGTTTTATTTCAATATGCCAAGTGTCCTTACTGACAACTCAAGGATAATCACTATGACAAGGATGTGACAAGATCAACCTAGGAAATACACAACTTTTATAGTAACTTTATTAATTTAGGAAAAATACTTAATTAAATAAATTTTAGGATTATTAGGCTAAGATACATATGTCAAGACAAAAATAGATTAAAAATAGTAAACAATATTTATTTCAAGGATTAAAAATAGTAAACAATATTAATAGATTGCAAATAGATGTATCTCTGTCTTCAACTATAATGAGCTACACTATTTATAATGAGCTACACTATTCTTTATAAGTTTGGATTTTGAGTCAACCATTTGAATTGCATCATCTTATTAATATCAAGGATTTCTTTGACTTACCCTTAACAATCTCATCGATTTGGAACACTCTTGACTAATTCATCATATCCAAGGTTTTCATTATCTTACCATTAACCATTATAAAAGCTTTTTGGATGACCACAAAACATTACAAGATGAAAATAAGTACAATTTGATTTACTCAAAAAATGACTCGAAAATAAATTGAAAACCTTGAGTTGACCATGGGAAGTTGACATTACTCTTTTCAATTCCCTTAAAGGACATTTTGACTTTTCAAGACCAATTAACTCATTGATTTTTCATGTGGTGGTTTTTTTTATACATTGGAAGATTTTCCCTTGTATAACATTTTCAACATAAGAGTAATTTTGTGTCATTCATGCACATTTGTTTAACCACAATTTACTAGTATATGTGAGACATTGATATTTTCATTTGTCAATATGTGCGATGATCACCATTTGTTAAAAACAAAAATATTACATGAATGCCAATTCCAACACTTAGCTTGCACATGTCCTGTTTTTCCACAATGATTGCAATATTGTTCTTACTTCTACACCTGGTTTGTTGTACTAGTAATAGTAGATGATGCATATTTTGTAGATGATTATGCTTTCACACACTTGATGTCCCCATTGCTTGTTTGACTTTCATTAACAAAACCTTCATTTCTTGGTCGTATACATAGTTTTATGGGATTTTGGATGCGTTGCCCATTTTTTCCTAAGCATTTTGCCAGCAAATCCCATTTTGTTCATGAACTTGGAGCCGATTCTTTGTATTCCTTTGAAAACAACCAATTTCATCATTTTCCATATTAGGCCCACTTTGATAAATATTACAAAGATCATCATTATGTGTCTCATAACACATAACATGAGAGAGACACATCATTATTAACATCAATCAAATCAAGTTTTTGAATCAAATCACTTGTGTCACAAATTTCATTACACACACTAG
>SNQJ01S0056786.1:67529-92837 GCA_010110895.2 Picea sitchensis | reverse complement strand
CCAAACCCCCATAGGAGGACGATTCCCTCTAACCCCCACTGGGAGCCCGCTTGCCCCCAGACCCCCCAGCAGGGGGAATAGGCCCCTCAGACCCCGCAGAGGGGGTACCCCCCCTTTGCACTCCCCCGCGTGGAAGAGTGTACATACTTTTGGGGTGTAAATAATTAATGGGGTATAAACACGGCTGAAAGTAAAAGATCTATAAATCAGGAAGATAATCAGGCTCCATAACCAACATTATGCACAAAGATACTTAGTGAACAAGCCATTTTTTGGGGGGCGAATATGCAAATTGTTGTTGTTGTTTTAGGAATATGATTTTGATGTTGTATTCAAACCAAGGAAGTTGAATGAAGGACCATATCAATTTTCACGTATATTATCAGGAGAAGATGTGGGGAATCTAGATGACAATTTGTTGGACACACAGTTATTCGCATTTAAAATGGTGGACGACTACTTCGCGGACATTGTGCAATTTTTAAGTACAAATGGCTCCATGTAACATTATAGTGGAATAGAAGAAGCAAGTAGTGGTTAAAGAAGAAGAAAACCATATAATTGCAGGAAACTTATATAAGTTATGTGAAGATGGAATATTAAGAAGATGTGTCTTAGAGAATGGAAGGCCAATGATACTCTCATAAGCACATGGAGGTATTGTAGGAGGACACTATGAAGGTAAAGTGACCACATAGAATATTTTGTGCATAGGTATTTGTTGTCCCACACTTCAAAAGAATGCTAAAGAATGCTATCAAGCATGCAATGTTTCTCAAAGGGTGGGAAAGGCATCCAAAAGGGATGAATTTCCTTTGAATCCACAGTTTATGCGACAGGCATTTGATAAATGGGCGATAATTTTTTTGGACCAATCAATTCACCAATGAGAATATTAGGAGATAGATATATAATTACTACGATAGAGTATTTAACCAAATGAGAAGAAGCAACACTAGTCATGGACTACACTGGGAAGAATCTTGTCTGATTTCTATTTGAGAATCTAGTTACATGATTTGGATGCCCGCACATCCTATTAAGTAATCAGGGGTCACACTTACTAAATAATACGATTGCAACATTGAATGAGGAATTCCAAATTCATCACTATATAAGCACATCATATCACCCTCAGGCTAATGGCATATTAGAAGCCTTTAATAAAATTCTAGAGAGTGTAATGACAAATATTTGAAACATAGGGAGAGATGATTGGGACTTAAGGGTTCCTGTAGTATTATGGGAATATATGACTACAAGAAAAAAATTGTTAGGACAAAAACCTTTCAGGCTGGTCTATGGGAAAGAAGCAGTAATGTCAAAGGCATTTATTGTGCCTAGCCTACGTGTTGCAATGATCACTCATCTTTTGGACTCTAGTGAAGTAGAGGAAATATTGTCACAATTGTTATAGCTTGAGGAAGACCAATTTGTCATACGATTCCATTAGTGAGTTCAGAAGGCACGAGAGAAAGCATGGCATGATCGACATATCAAACATTTTTTTTTCCAAGTGGGATAATTAGTACTATTATATGAAAACAAGTTCATGCAACACTTAAGGAAGTTTAGGATGCATTGGTTAGGCCCATATGTGATCAAGTATGTGACAAAAGTGGGTGATATGTAGATAGAAACATTGAATGGAGAAATATTGGGAGGATTGGTGAATGGAAGTCGGTTGAAACTCTATAGATATGGCCAACCAACTCCACATTAATTTGAGCTATGCAAGAGCACACATTGTATCATAGTAGGACAATGACAAAAAAAAGATAAAAAGTGGAAAAAGAAAAAGAAAAAAAAGTAATAGAGTAAAGGCATCAAAACACTAGGAAGTAAGGGGGTGTATACAGGTACACATAAGAAGTGAGTGTCGCACAAAGTGATAACACTGTGTTGAATAGGTAGAAATGTAGACTGTGTAGTGAACGAGAAAGGAAGTCATAACAACTGCATAGATTGGGACCAAAAATACCGTTGAAAGAATTAAAAAAGGAAGAAATGACGATTAAAAAGTGTTAATGACAAGTCATAAAGATGTCACATAGCCATAAATGGAAAAATCTATCGAGAATCATGATAGACTAGTGGTACAAGGAAAATATCCAATGGAAGATATGTCAATAAAGCAACCTTAAATCATGTATTCATCACACCATTGGTGGTGTATATAGTTAATCTAGGCATGAAAGGAAATGGACAACTGTCAAAGGGTCACAAAATATGCAGAGGGTGAACAATCATTTTTCATTGCCACTTGTACTTGCATGGGAGATCCGAGAACCACATTAATGAGCTGAGGAGAAAACACAGAGCTAAAGAAAATGTCACTGGTAACCATTTTATGAAAATGACACCACCAAAAGAAACAACAGACATACTAAAGAAATCCCGAACAAGCACGCAAATATTAGAACTAGAGATTGAGGAGACTCCAAGATCATCATTATTGGAGCCGAGGTTTCCCCGAGACTACATTCTGCCAAGGAAGGATGATGCCACTATTAATTACGAATTGGTGATGCTTGATATACCATACGGGGTCATCATTGATGAAGGTGTGATGAGGAAGGTGTCGTAGCTCAAATATGTAGACCATGATATCACAAACATGTCGAAGTTCCCTGAACTTGTGTTGAACCAGTACTTGGAATTGAGAATAAACCTAGCAATGAACCAGAGCATACATGTGGCTAAGGTATGGGCTAGAGGATTGGAGAGAACATGAATACTCAACTTGTTCAACATCCCACAATTTGGTAGTAGCAACGAGGTAAATGCATGTGTTAATATGCTCCTAACTTGTGTGCATGATGATTATTTGTGGATGGATAGGCCAATATCCATAGATACAGACTTGATTGTGAGGATCATAGGCTTGTTGTTGCAGGGGAAAGATCCTACCCTACTATTTTTCGACAAAAAGAATGACATAATGTTATCAGAGGCCATGAGATAGAAGTTTCACATAGTTAGAGGGGTGCACGGGTTGGAAGTGACGTGCATATGCAACCCAAATATCATACTTGCGATGTAGGAACTAGCATGTAATTTTCTATAGAAATGTAGGAAATATCAAGTGCCAACATGAGTATTAGTTGCAGTGGAGAAGTGTCTCGAAGGGGTCTTGATGAGCTGGGTTCCATTCTTATTAAACCAATTCCTTCTCGACTACACAGAAGCCCAGGATAGAGGGATGTAGTTACACTATACATGGTTGTTAATCCTTCTTGCATTCACAACATGGTAGGAGGCATATGATGCATAGTTCTTGGGTCTCAGAGGGAAGCCATGCCTATCAACTAAGTATCATAAATTCTGGTACATGACTAACAAACAACGATAGATAGACACCAACATGGAGTTTGTTTTGTATGGTGAAAGGATTAGGATGTGCATTAAGGATACACCACACATTTCACCACAACTGGGAGAGGCGTACGCCCCAACTGTGTATTTCTAGGTAGACCACCACCATATCTATGTATAAGAAAAGAAGGAACCAAGAGAGGAATGGGTCTAGATGAAGTACAAGGTTAATGAAGAATACATCCAATTGATCATGCAAGATTAGGATCTAGATTGGAAGGTTCTTGAGAAAAAAATGCAGATGGAGAAACTGGAAAATGAATAATAAGAAAATGGAAATGATGAAGGAATTGGTAAGGGAAATAGTCAAGGTAATGACAAATATAATGCAATAAAAAAAATACCACAACTACACAACGTGCAACAGAGCGTCCTAAAATTAGGAGAGAAAATAAAAGACAAGGGTAAGGGGTCATCCAAATCTGGATGCAAGAATATGAAAGCACACTGAGAATAAACCATCTATACCTTGACCAATGATGACATGGATAGGATCGGGTGCCAAGTAAGTGATGCCATGAAGGAGGATGTTTAGCAGGTGTCATGACTACAAGAAGAGATCAAAAAGAAGCTACAAGAGCAGTTGACTGCATTACAAAAGTGGTTGGAGGTAGTGAGCATCGCACCAGAGAGAAGATCCAATAAAGGCCAACCAACAAGCATGATTGAAGAAGTAGGTAAAACCACTTATTTCTTGTTAGAGATAGAAACATGGCACACGTTTTTTTAGATCTCGTCAGATGCAATTGAGTTCCCCATGCAAGAAATGAACGAGTAGGTGTGAGAACTAATTCATTTGGACTTATTCATTTTACATATCTTGATAATAGTACTACAGGGCTTGTAGATAGGAATCATGCATGAAATATGGTTTTGTGCAAAGAAAACATCAAGAGAATTGACTAAGGAAATGAAAGACAGGGTTGTACTGCAAGAATATTATACAACGAATTTACATGAGAAGAGCACAATTAAGGAAAAATATGAAAATACATTAAAGGAGAAGAGTGATGTTGAGGAAAAGGATGAGACAATACAAAAAGAGAAGAATGAATTTGAGCAATAGGTATAAAGAATACACCAAGCCATTCAAAAAATCTATAAGGATATCCCATAGGTGCCTATGGCGGTAGAAACCACACTTGAAGAACAAGTCTAAAAAATTAGTGAAGTCATCAAAGGCTTCTGCACCAGGATCAAAGACTTGGAATCATGCACCATACCAAGAACACCACCTAAGGAAAAAGAGAAAAGGGAAAGGACAATGACAACCTCAGTGGTAAATATTAAGAATCTAAACCAGGAATCCAAGACTTTGTGATGAGAGCATGCAGATTTGGACACAACTCATGATGAATCTATAGATGAAGGAACTCGAGGAAAGAGTAAGAAGCGCAAAGGATGAGGAACATAAATAAAATGAAAGCATAAACACTTTTCCACCCAATGAACATATGAATACCATCTTGGAAAATAGACAACTATACAATGAGATAGAGAATATGAGGGTAAAATAGAAGACTATCATGAAGATATTGGAACCCCTACAGGACAAAGCACTCAAGGTAATAAGGGAATTGGAAGTGTTGCAGGGTATCATAAAGCAAGAAGAGAAATAATGCAAAGAGAAACTCACGACCCTGACTATGTAGGTCATAGAGGAATTTTGGAAAAATATCAAAGGTAGAGAAAGAAGTCACGAAAGAAAGAGAAACCCTCCAAAAGTTCATGGAGGTGTGGAGAAGCATGATGCAATAGGCTTGAGTGGCTCGAGATGATCCACATTTGAGTGTTCGGGTCATGTTGGACATGCATTTTGAAGAACTAAGTGTTGAGGGTTCTTTCAAAAGAAGGAAGGACAATGGTTTGATGTGTAGAAGCATATAGATGAGAAAAAGAAGGAAGAACAACAATCAGGAAAGGAAAGACAAAATGTATACATGAAAGAAGGAAAATCACACAGAAACCATTAGTTATAATGAGTCATCATGAGTTTTCATATGGTTTTTGGATAAGCGAGTAGGATTTTGAGCCCTAAATTCCATGTATTAATATGTAATGGGTCGGGCATAATAGGTTGTTGGTTTGTTGGTTGTGGATTGCAAGAGAATAGAATCAGAGAGAGTCTATGTATGAGGGTTTAGGGAGATGTTGTAGAGAGAGGCTTGCACTACAGAGTGAATAGGGAGGATGGGGACTGATATTATGATGTATCTATTGTAGCGTAGTGTGCAAGCCTAATATGATTTCAGAAATAATAATAAATAATCCAATTGTTGCAGACGTAGCCCAAGGATTGGGTGAACCACATTAAATTATATGTCTCCATGTGTTGTGTTCATGATATTTCTTATGGATAATATGTTTATGAATGTTAGAGTCGAGTTGTTTTCTATATGATTGTGGCATAGTAATAAAGAAATATAAATGAATGGTTTATGTTGCAATCTATGTTATAATAGTAATACATAACTGAACTTATGAATTAATCAAGGAATAACAGACCCAAAAGATTGTGCACAGGGTATATAACTAAAACTGAACATATTGATGGCCTCACATCCCCTCATCTCTGCAGAAACTTGGTTCCTGTAGTCTCAGTAGATACCTTGGGTGAGAATTCACCTGCATGCATGTGATTTCCTAAGGGATGGTATCTGAAGGGATTTGTTGGTTAGATAACTTGAACCTAGGGTATTATAATTGTGTGCCAACATTAGGAAGTCCTTCAAAGATAGTTTTGCGAAAACCTCTTATTCTTAGGTAAGTCATGTGAAATCACTCTAGCTTTGCAATAGACCGAGCACATTCTTTTTAATGATGAAATTTAACTTATACATGCTCCCACCATTTGTTCTAAAAATGAATTCCTTCTTCATCATAGCCTTTACCCCTCCCCTGCACAAACACCTTTGACTTGTAGTAAAATTGATGAATACCCAAGAGACCCTAAAGGCCTATAAGATATTAAGCATTTGACCTTTAAAGAATCAGAAGGAACTAGATTTGTGCACGACACTAATTTGGACGATGTTAATAGTTCTTATTCTCAACCCTTGAAGTTGTGAAAAATAAACATAGGGAGTGAGGAACACCCTAATATAGTTTCCATAGGGGATTACTGAGATGAGTAGACCATGACTGAAATACAAGCTCTACTACGGGAATATGAGGACCTATTCCCTACAATATTTTCATAACTAAAAGGTATTAAGGGAGATCTAGAGGAGATGAAGATCGAGTTAAATCCTGACTCAAGACAAATTAAACACAGACCATACCGTCTGAACCCCGGAGTCAAAGAGAAAGTGAAGAAGGAGATTGATATGATGTTGGCAGCTAGGATGATTTTCCCTATTGATAAGGCTGAATGGATCAATCTTATCTTCATGCAAACTGAGAAAGGTACGAATGATATATGATTTTGTGTGGACTATATAATCTTGAACGTTGATTGTGTACATGACCCATTTCGTACCCCCTTTAGTGATGAGGCATTGGATCAAGTAGTGGGAAATGAAGCATATTCCTTTACAAATGTTTTTTTCAAATACCATCATGTTCAAATTGTCAAAGAAGAATAGAACAATACTACCTTAACTAATAATTGGGATCATTTTCCTATAATGTTATGCCTTTTGGACTCAAGAATTCCCCAATAGTGTTCTCTCGGACTGTGATCACAACATTTTGCGATTTCATTCAAAAGTTTCTTGAGGTATACCCGGGTGATTGGATTATGTACAATGTAATCAAGGATCATATTGGGATATTACAATTGATGTTGGATCGCTGCAAACAACTACATATTTCCCTTAATATGAGAAAACGTATTTTTGGTGTACCCTTTGGGAATCTACTAGGACATATAGTTTGTAGGGAGGGAGTGCTAGTTGATCCTGCGAAAGTTGTAGTAATTCTCAATATGCCTCCTCCTACCATTGTCAAAGAGTTGCAGACTACTTTCGGCCATACTAGATACTATCATAGGTTTGTTAGGAATTATGCAAGTATAACCATAGATTTGGAACAAATAATAAATAAATCTGAAGAATTTTGTTGGAATCAGGACTATGATAAAGTGTTCGACCTTCTCAAAGAGAATTTAAGTACTGCACCTATTTTAACTTATCCTAACTACAAAATTGAGTTCAATGTGCAAATTGATGCCTTTGAAATTGCGTTGGGTGTTATCCTAGCACAACTAGGCGATGGAAATCTCGATCATCCTGTCTACTTTTTCAGAAAAAATATTTCCCAGGCTAAGCACAACTACACTACAACTAAAAGGGAAGGTTTGGAAATGGCTTATGATTTACAAAAGTTTAGAAATTATTTTTTAGGAAATCATTTCAAGTTTTTTACTGATCACTCTGCTTTGAAGTATCTAGTTAACAAACCTATGTTAGGAGGTTAAATTTGTAGATGGTTTTTTTTATTCTAGGAGTTTTCTATTGAAGTCTTTGTCAATCATGGTAAACTAAATGTTGGTCCAGTTCAATTGTATTGATTAGAGTTAGGAGAAAGTGGCAAACCTATAGATGACTAGCTTCCAGATGAAGATTTGTTCCGTATTGAGGCTATTCCTGATTATCTATCAAACATTGCAACAGATTATCAACTAATTGCAGGCCAAATATACAAATTGGGATTGTATAGTATCTTAAGACATTGTGTACTTAATCATGAATGACCTGATATTTTATGGGAGTGTCATAGTGGAGTTACAGGAGGACATGTATGGGAAAAGGAAAACATGAGAAAGATCTTATAGGTAGGATTATGGTGGCCTACATTGTTTAAATATGCTAATGCCTATGCCCCATAATGTGATGTATGTTAGTGAGTGGGAAAACCATCACACCATGATGATTTTCCTTTACACCCTATTCGCGCACTGCAAGCCTTTGAAAAATGGGTTGTTGATTTCATTGGTCCGATAAATACCCTTGCAAAGAATTCAAAAGCACGATACATCATCACTGCAATGGACTAATTGAATCGATGGGATGAAGCGAAAGATATTTGAGATTGATCTACAACCACAAGAACATGATTTATTTTTGAGAATATCCTTACCAGGATTTGTTTTCCTTGGATCTTGACTAGTGCTCAAGGAGCCCATTTTGTTAGTGATACTATCACGACCCTTACTAGAGAATTTATGATTCAACATCATAGTATTAGTCCCTAGCATCCGCAGGCTGAAGGTATAGTGGAATAATTTAATAAAATCTTGGAGATGGGATTGACTAAATTCTATTGCACAAATTAGGATGATTGGAATAAACGAGTTCTAGTTGTGTTATGGGAATACAAGACTACCATGAAGAGATTAAATAGGTATACCCCATTTCAATTAGTATATGGCATAGAAGAAGTAGTTTCACCTGGATTTCTTGCCCCAAGTTTATTCATTTCACAAGATACTAAGATGAAAAATGATAAATCTATTGTTGCACAGGTTGAGGAACTGAGGGAACCTGAGGAGGCTAGATTCTTAGCAGAATTCCATCAAACTGTGGAGACATATAGAAAAAAGGACTGGCATGACTGACATATAAATCATAATTCATTTTTGTAAGGTGACCTAGTCCTCTTGTATGAAAGAAAGTATCATAAACGTCCAGGGAAGATTTAAGTGCATTGGATTGGACCTTTTATAGTTGAGAAAATTTGTGACTCTACATTTTTTAGATTAGTGCAACTTGATGGAATTCTTCGACTAGGATGGTTGAATTGCACACATGAATCCCTACCATTATTCTTCATAAATTAAGTTTCATTCCGCTCCTATCTCTTGGAGTGAGTTTCATAGGTAGGATTTCCTATTTTGTCTCTATTTTCCTCTCTTTCAATAAAATGGTGATGTTTCTAACTGTCACCCATCCTAGAAGTATAGTATTTCTTTCCATGTTTTCCAAACTGTATATATCCTTTGTGGTCAGGGAGGTCTCAATCAAATCTTTCTGTATCAAGCATAATTTGTGTTCCACTTTTGTGCTCTGTCTTTGTCCTTTTAGACGTTAAATGGTGTTGGCGCCTTTTTCGTCTGTCATATTATCATTACCAATCTACCTCATTTAAGACTCACCAACTCTCATTCCTTTTCCAATCAATTATTAGTGAGGCCCTTACTTTCCCACTTAGCTTGTGACCTCGTTACCAATTTTCCATTCATAGTCTTAATTACCCAAATTCCCCTTGGATTTATCCACATTTGGGGGTCACCTCCGATGTTAAGGATGATTTAGTTCTACATTTTCTCTCTTAATGCATGTCGAGCACATCACTTCCTACATTGTTCTTATACACTCCCCATTTCTCGATGACCCAACAATTATTGTGTTTTCATCCAATTTCTTGTATATTCACTCTTGGAGCCTTTTGAGCACCTTGTAATCCTGCATCCACGAATTCCCCCCCAGTGTTATTTGTTTATCAATATCAACCTATTCCAATGTTTTTCACAATTGGTCAGGGGGGCCCCTCAAAATTGTTGTTCCAGTGGAGTTTATTGATCCACAAGTCACTATTCAAGGAGATTTGAATGGTAAGGTCAAACAAACTAGGTTGGACGACCTCAATTTTACAGATGCTACAAAATTCCCACACATGGATACCAATGCTTTCATGGATTGCACTACATTTCCCGACGAAGAGTTCCAATAGTAGTGGAATCCTAACTACATTCCCTTGCAAGATTCCACTTTGTTGTTTCTCTATGACCTTCCTATCTTTGGTACTTTCAGAGAAGCTGGACGATGCACCAAATTTATGATCAACAAAGTGCAAAAATGTACCCTTTCATTATACCATGGGTACCCAATCCATGTGGAGGAAATCCATATGCTCACCGGGTTGTCCATGTAGGGCCAGGATGTCACCAAAGGTTTCTAAGGCTCTGGGAAACTTGGTAATAATAAGGGGGAAATAAGCCTCTATGAAAACTATGGTACACGCCGTAGAGGCTGAGGAGCGTAGATTGCACTGATTAATGACAAGAAAGTATGAATGTCTTACTATCTGATTGTGAGGAAGGTGATGCAAAAGTACACAAGGGGCGAGTGTACCCTGGAAGTCATCGTAGTGGTGGAGTTCAACAAGAATGGAACACCTCTGAATTGGTGAAAATACATGCTCACCAAGTTGTTCCAGGATTGTGAAGATGCACATGAATGATACATCATTTTCATCTATGGCTACTTTCTAGTTTCCTTCACCATGTAGAAGTTGAAGCCATTGAGGGGGTGTAATATGACTTGCAATGTCGATGGTTGTATCGCCAATATTTTTGGCCCATGGAATTTTCTCCTTGCATCCACCAACGAGGCTTCTCACATTGTCTCCTTTACACAATGGTACAATGAACTCATTGCCGCAACATAGTGGCCACGGATCCCACATGCACTACTTAATAGGAGGACCCACAATATATGTTTTTGGATGAGCCATGATCATACATTTCTACGACCTATGGGGGAAGATTCATCTCTTTTTCATATGCAATATTACCATTTTACTTGGATGAGGTTTCATTCGATAAGGAATTCACCTCGTGGCCTAGAGTCATTGTCGAAAACAAGAATATGGGTGTCTCCTATATGATGCCCATAATTTCCCAAAGGTTAGCTCCTGTGCAATATTATCGTGTTGGGACTAGTTCCTTCAAGCACGACAGGACCCCCTCCATATCTGAGGGAAGGGATAACAAGGGAAATGAAGAAACACTAATAGGGTAGGATATCTCGATCCCTCTTTCCTCCATTCTGGATGATGCTACTATATCCAGTAAGAAATTTCATGAGGTCCTTGCTTCAATATTTATTTCAAAGAAGCAGTGTATTAGTTCTCCTTCTAAGCCTACAACCAACCCCATCATCACTGAGGCCACTTCACTGGCCTCTCTTCCACCCCCAACCTACACCATCTCAACCTTGCCTCGCTCCACTACCCCCATTCCCACTAATGTCCCGATTATACCCATCCATGATGACACCCTAGATCCATCGAAATATACCCCCATCATTGAAGAAGTCACCACTCTACCATCCCCTAGCCATACTAGCCTTGATAATATGAGGTTTTCCATCAGTTGCCCCTTTTTTTTCTTAGTAGGAAGTTTAGAGCCCAAGTTTCCCATTTTTCCACAAGTGTCTCTTGCCCAAATTCCACCTACTCTTCCCCAGTTCGACATAGTTTTGTGCTAGACTACCAACCCCCTTGCTGCAACTACTGGACCTAATGTTTCACTATCCTCCACTTCTCCCCAGGACCCACAGATTCAAACCCCCATAGATACCCAGCCCCACACAATCATCCATAGTGATTCTGGAACACATATTCTGATGGATGAGGACCGTCCATAGGATCAACTAGATGCCCAGGATGAAACTCAATTAGCATATGAGGAGAACTTGGGGGCATATGCTGAATCAAATGTTGTAGTCATCGCTGACAATTTTTTCCAAGTCTAACCTTTGTTTCGATAGGTCATTCCTAAGCTTCCTGAAGATGTCACTCTCGTTGCACCACCTGACAAAGTTGAACTCATTTATAACACATGGTCCCAGTTAGCGGCCAAGATAGACACCCTGCAATAGGAGTTAGTTACGTTCCAATTAAAGGAGAAGGAGCAACCAATAGATCTTCTCCAAAATATTACACATGCAGTTGCAAAGGGAAACACTGTCAAGTCCTCTCTTCATGCATGGGCCAAGGAATGCCATCATCTTTTTAACATGGTCAATGATTGGTTTTCCTTGATAGAAACCCATAACAAACCTATTGAAGAATTTCTTTCTCAGATGAAAAAATGCATGCAAAATCACAATAAATCATCGATCCAGTCGAGTAGGCCACAAAGTTTGTGGAAACCCAAATCGAAGATGAGAAATGCGACGTCCTAGATGAATCTAATCATGTCGCCAAAAAAGAGCTCCATAATTTTCAATCTACCGTGCAATATGAGTACATATAGCTGCAACATATTGATAATATTGCTGACACTGAATGGGCGACTCTGTTATCCATTAAACTGGAGGAACCCAGTGTGATCATTGCTCAAGAGTGTATAGTAGGAGCTGCGATATTATCAAGGAAATGGCAGGATTGGGTGGCATAGTATGAAATTTTCTATGAGAAAGCCCTTGCAATTGTACCATAGTTGGTCCCTTTGTTTGAAGGCGACCATAGAAAAACAATAGAAGGTTGACTTGGGACGAGTCAAATATTGTGGTCGGGGCCTATTGGGCCCTTCATTTTGGAGAACATTCAGTTTCATAGAAGGATCACAATTTTGCGGGAAAGTGTAGTAGTGAAGTGGAGGGATAAAAGCAACATAAAGTAGCTATGTTGAGTGGAAATCTAACTACCAACATGATATCAATGAATACAAATGAGATACCAACTGGAGGAGGAAGAAGAAAGGTCTATAATCTTCGAGCATAGAAAAAGACAAAGCGAGAAAGTAACATAAACAAAATCAAGAAACCATAGAAGAACAATCAAGAAGTATCTAAGGGAATGATACAAAATTGGGAAACATGTGATGGGAAAGGGATGATTCTTGCTATTGTTGTTGCTTAGATGTTATTGTTACTAGTGTTTTCTAATTGTTAAGTGGATGAGCTAATTCCGAGATCTAGTATTATTATTGAGAGATGTTAGAATTTTCTGGCTCGATTCCTGCTCTTCCTTTGTCATTGATTCTTCTATATAGGTCTTGATATGGAAGAAATACTCTATGTATGTCAGGTTAGGATATGATAATAACATGACGACTGATTTGGGCACCACAATTTTTTCATTATGTGTATGCGTATTGGATCCCTATGATGCGTAATATTTCTTGTCCTATATAATTGGTAGTTGTTATATGGTGTCCAAGATCTTGTGATGTATGCACTTATCTTTATGCTGCACAACATGGATTATCAAATGCATAACTTCGTTTAGACTTCTAACAATATGATCTTTTACATTTAAGTGTGTGTGTGTGTGCGTGTGTGTGTGTGCGTGTGTGTGTGTGCGTGTGTATATATATTTGTTTTAAATGGGGAATAATGAGGACAGGGGACACGTCCCCGGGATTGCTGGAGTGCACCCCTAAATGGGGAATAATGAGGACGAGGGACACGTCCCCAGGATTGCTAGAAGGAACCCCCGAATTGTTCAGGGGATCTATATCTATATCTATATCTATATCTATATCTATATATAAGAAATATTAAAGTTTTAGAATTCACCATAAACATTTGTAGTTGTTTCATGCTTGTAGCATAACAAACTATACTATATAGTATTATGCACAAACATTACACTTGCCAGTTCTGAAAAATCTCGAGAAATTTAAAAAAGGGCTTAGTGACATTCCATTATTGGCTGCTAGACAGGAAACTTAAGCGAGAACTATCTCTGTAGCATCTTTTCTTCCTCATATTTTTTGTTAATGATGATTATGTTAAAACATAGAAGAGATTCAAGGGATTCCCTTCTCAATAGGTTTTGTAGATTTTTATAGTTGTGTTGAAACCACTATAAAACACTTTGGTTTTGTAAAGAGATTAGGTTGATGTTTTAGATTAAGAAGGTGATTGAATACAATTATTTTCAAACATTTAGTAAACCAATCCAAGTCACTACTATCTGATTGTTTTCACAATATTGCATTTCCTCATTTTTTTGACATGGATTTTTTTTCTTGTTGTAATGTTGTTGGTGAAAATACTCTATTTAAATCACTAGAAACCCAAATCAAAACCCATCATACAAAACCCATGTTTTGAGTTGCAACTTGTATAACAGATTTAGATTCAGTGAAATACAAAAATAATGGACGAGAAGAATAATCATATTGTCCAATCATCAATTTCACGATTGTGAAAAATGAATATATATGCCCATAATATCCCGGAAATATGCCTAGAAAATCCTTGAAATATGCCTAGAACATCTCCAAAATCTAACGTCCTTGAAATCTGCCTGAAACGTTTTGGGGACGACTAGAAAGTCTCCGAGTCCCCATTGAAGTCCGAACAATTTGGGAATGTTTCCTAAAGGTCTCCAAATCATTTAAATTATTATTCATTTAAATTTATATAAATTATTTTTATTTCTAGATATTGATTATAAATATGATGCATATAAAATGTTGGATGTATGATTTAAAGACGAACAAAACTTGGATGATCAATGTAGCTAACTTTTAGTAAAGATGGTAAATAGTTACATGTATATTCATTTTAGAATGTGAGGCCTTCAAAGACAACAGGGAAAATTATGCAGGTATGCTGACAGCTAGTTCTATAATCTATTCAGTGAGGAGTTTGTTGAGAAGATAGGAGCGGTTATTGTAAAACTTCACAGGAAAAGGACCGAATACAAAAGCCAAATAAAAAAACAATTTGTCCCATAAGCTATTTTTAACCTCGTAAACATTAAAAATACTTTCTTTCTTTCTTTCTTTTATATTTGCGCAATCTTGCACTCTTCTTTGATTATAAGACTTGTTCTCGTGAAAATTTTGACAAAGAAAATTTCATATTTATGATACCAAGTAACTCAAATGTTAAATGCATAATGTGTTATACAAAATTAAAATTAATTCAGTATAAAATCAAACAAATAAGCTAAATAAAACAAGCTCGATAGCAGCTAAGCTGCTAGTCCCTGCCTTTAAGGCAGAGAATAATAGACAACAAAATTTTATAGGCAATAGATAACAAAATTCTAAAGAAAGAAAAGGTAGGGAATAGACAACAAAATTTTATTGGCAATAGATAACAAAATTCTAAAGAAAAAGAGTGGTATGTCGTTATTTTAGGGAAAGTATCGACTTAGTTGTTCATTCAAAGATATCAATGTAGTTTATGGATTTTTTTTATTTTTTTTTATTTTTGGGTAAACTCAACTCTAACACATAACATTAATAATAAAATAAATGGGACAATCAAGTAGATATTTTGATAATAGCTTAAGTGGTATCTTTACTGCTTTTGCTTCAAACACATGACTGTATTTTTTTTAATGATTATATATATTATTTCTCTAATAATATATTAAAAAATAATTATTTATATAATAAATTATTAAATATAAAAAAATTAAATTAATAATTTATTTAATTATTGTTAAGTTATAAGATTAAAAACTTTATCAACCATTTATAAAATAATTTCATAAAATTTAATTTTTATTATGGGTTTTTCCTCATTTGATTATCTAGTTTAAAGAGACTATTCCAATGCATCAAGAAGTAATTAAGCCATGGTATATTACACAAAGATCATCCACGATAATAAAGAAAAAAACGTTTTATTGGAGACGAAGCTGGGAGTTTTTCTGATCAATGGAGAATAATTATATTATATGTTTATGCAAATGTAGAAATTTGACAGATTTCATTACATACCTGATGAACGAATTGATAAAGAAAGTAGCCCAAATGTGTTTTATAACGATGCTTACGTCCGAGATCGATTTATTGTATTAAATAAATATGCATTTTGTACACTTTGTTTTTTGAGAAAATTTAGTATGGTTATTAAATTTCTGTCAATTTTTGGCCAAACAGTTTGGATAAAGTTGTAAAGTACTACATTAGTCAATCAAATACTACACTACAAGCAAATACTACACTACAATTGTTTATTTTTATCCTATGGTGTGAACATTTGGTAGGAAAACTAAAAGTCCCCCTCAACCACCAAATGCTAAATCTCCACATCAAGTTTCATCCTCAACAACTTAGACCATATTTAATAAACAAATAAAATTATAGCTTTGTAATTAAAAAACAAAAAACATATATAAGCAATTAATCAAAATTAAGTGAAACATATCCCTACTATATGGGAATGCCTTGCCCAACTTCGGAATACCCTTAAGAGGATATTCATTTCACTCTAGTCCTCCCCAATTTGAACTTACGATGGGATACTCTTCGTTGTTTAAATATCTGTTTAAACAATCTTAATTGAAAGACCACTTAATCAAAAAAAAAACAAAAAACTAGAGAGTAATTTTATGTTTTGAAAATTGGACTTTCTTTTAGAGAAAACAAAAATATGTGAAATTATGAAAACTTTGTGTGTATAATTAATTTTATGTTATGTAAATTGGATTTCTTCTAGATAAAAACATAATTTTTTAATAAATTATTGAAACTTTGTGTGTATAATTAAGTGTCTTTTATATTTAATGTGTATAATTAACTTTCCAATTTTTTTTAGAAACTTTGTGTGTATAATTAAATATCTTTTATATAGAATGTTTATTATAGAAAGGATAATTATCCAAAATTATTAGAGTTATTTTAATGGTTGTTTAACAAATTATCTTAATTAAATATAATTTAATGGAAAGCAATTTAATCTAAAATTTTTATTGAAATTGTGTGTATAATTAAATATCTTTTATATATAATATTCATTATAGAGAAGACAATTATACAAAATTCTTATGGAGTTATTTTAATGGTTGTTTAACAAATAATCTTAATTAAATATGATTTAATGGAGAATAATTTTATTAAATTCTTTATTGAAATTGTGTGTATAATTAAGTATCTTTTATATCAAATATTCATTATAGAGAGGACAATTATAGAAAATTCTTATAGAGTTATTTTAATGGTTGTTTAACAAATAATCTTAATTAAATATGATTTAATGGAAAATAATTTTATTAAATTCTTTATTGAAATTGTGTGTATAATTAAATATCTTTTATATGAAATATTCATTATAGAGAGGATAATTATAGAAAATTCTTATAGAGTTATTTTAATGGTTGTTTAACAAATAATCTTAATTAAATATAATTTAATGGAGAATAATTTTATTCATTATAAAGAAGATAATTATAGAAAATTCTTATTGAGTTATTTTAATGGTTGTTAAACAAATAATCTTAATTAAATATGATTTAATGGAGAGTAATTCGATTCTTACTTTTGAAATCAATAAATTGTAACCCTAAGACACAAAACAAATATTTTTTCATTCAAATTAAATTTAAAATTTAAAATTATTCATTTAGTCATTGAAGAACAAACCCAACACTATACAAACAAACTATAATGTAAAACCATTCTTGTAACTATAAGATACATAACTTACAAATTTTAAAGTAGAGATAAAATAAAATAAATCAGTATCTTAGAAAAGAAATGACAAAACATGGATAACTTAGGAATACAATGCTCTAAAACTGTGGAAAAGTAAGGCGTCTTCCATGTCTTTTATTTCCATGCAGAAATATTGTCCATAAGTCGTTTTCATGGGATACGTGGAAAGGATCCTAGCCAGGATAACAAATCTTTCCTCCTGGGTCTAGTTTTGGTGCCTGAATGCTCCCTCATACCACATATAAAAATTTTCTTCTTATGCTTAGCTTAATCCCTTCCTCCTACCTCTTTCTTTGTGACTTCCTCATGCATACATTTTTTGTTAGATATATTTTTTCAAGAAGCCTTATTCTTTATGTTTTCCATCAATTGTGGCTCCTTTAGCCTACAGTTATGCTGGTACATTTTTAGTCAACATTTTTTTCTCTTAGGATATAGTAGATAAGCTAGAATTCGACCTACTAGGGGAAGCCTTAGTACTGAGTCTGTCTTGGTGAATTCTGGTCATTGCTATTGCCTTATGTATATTCTACATCTCATATTGTAAGAAGACACAGACTAGCTTCACCTCTACGGCCTTGACATGACTCTCGACCTACTTCATGTTAATTGTAGCTTATGTTCTAAGCTAACATAATCCCTTTATATATTTTGTTGATAGATTATCTAATCTATGTCAACCATGCAATATATTATATGAATATATTTTGTTGATAGATTATCTAATCTATGTCAACCATGCAATATATTATATGAATTATGCCTGATATTTTTCATAGTAGCTTAGATTGTTTTGACAAAAAAAAATGTTCTCTGTTGTTTTTTTCTACAACGTCATTATAGAGTTTGGAAATATGGTCCACTCGGGTTGGTCCTGCTGCCAACCTCAGGTTTCTCTAAATTCAATTTTTGTTTGGTAAGTGGAGAAACCATTCTAGTTTAAAAATAACTTATTTAAACTCAAATAGAAAGGATATCTGAGAAATTTTGAATAAATATTTAGTGCAAGAACTTTTGAATTATTTGCAGCAGAAAATATTACAAGAGGGACTTTAATGTTGAGTTTCT
Source organism: Picea sitchensis (assembly GCA_010110895.2). NCBI lineage: Eukaryota > Viridiplantae > Streptophyta > Pinopsida > Pinales > Pinaceae > Picea > Picea sitchensis. Next base: position 74,266 of record SNQJ01S0056786.1, on the reverse strand, counting down.
CAACACTGTAACAAGGTATATATTTATGGCCATACAAGTTTGCAATTTTCATGTTGATCAACTTGATTACTCCTTGGTATTGGCATCTTAATTATTCTTGGTCAACACTCTGTTACATTAGCTCTATTTCAAACTTAATCTTCAGATCATTTATTTTCATTGTTTTGTTAAGTCGAAAGGCGTACACCTATTGATGATGAGCACATTTAATAGGTTTTTAGTGCTTAATCAGTTTTGTATGGACAAGATTAAATATTGATGGAATATTCTTATTCGTCCCAATAAATAAATGGTTGAGATTTCAACAACTAACTTCCTCAATATTATAAAGGCATTAGTTTACATGTTTATTTTTTTACTTTTATTTGATCACATTTAAAATTTACGATAGTGCCTAGCTGATTGCCACGTCTGAGTGATTAACAACAATTAAAGTTTTGTTACAAAGTGGAGCGTTTCATTTTCCAAGTCACGTTTACAAAAGCCTGCCATCTGTATGTATACTTAGGCTTTTCTTATGGATACTCACCTTACCCAACTAGACTAGCGAGTGAGTTTTACTATGGGGTTTTTACTAGGCTTAGAATTTTACAGCCTATACCTTTCGGCTTTTTCCAACCGCAACTTAGAAGCTGTGCTAGTTAATAATTAATAATCTATGAGTTCACTTAGTTTTATGGATACTCGTTTGATTTTCTCTCCTACATAGTTCACGGATTTGGAATCATAAAAACATAGGATATTTGTAGGACCGTACTGGAAATGAATAACTTTACTGAGTAATGCCACAGTATTTGAAATCTTAGCTCAATACAGGACTAGCTCGAGGGAATAACTAAATACTCGACATAACTCTTGCAGTGTATCGATGCCTTCTCAATATTTATTAATATATTAAAACAAATAAGATAATATTCATTTACCTTGGGCTTTCAGTTATGTGTGGTAGGTTTGTAGATATTGGCAGGTGAACAACACAGATGCACCACAAAACTATTACAATTTCCTAATTCGATGCCTTTTATTTGGCACTGCATGGGGCTTCGCCCTAACGATAACCCTAGGAATCACATACAAAGGTTGTGACATTCAAGAATTCCATATGGTGAAAGGTGAGGAATAAATATTTTATAAGTAGAAACAATTATTCAATGCCACGTGCTAAAGAACCTGTCACGTCCATAAACACAATATTCATCCACCTGTGAATGAAGGAGGGCATACCTCCATAAACTAAAAAGAAAACCAAAAACCTGGTAACTCAAGTAGGTCTATAGGGTTCAATTGGAGGAAATGAAAATAACCCAATCCAAGCACAATACACGTGCTAGAAACCCATAACATAATTGAGCACAAACCCCAATTTTCAAAGTCATCTGCGTGAACAGTAGCTACGTACCTTATATCTAACCCTGCAAGTCGCTCATTTGAGAGATGTAAGTGTTCCACCTCAACTGCTTCATCTTCATCAGAGATTGTTGAATCCTGTCAGCGGTGTCCTCAAAAAACTGAATACAATCCTCAAGTGCCACTCTTTATCTTTCATCCATCTTGGTGCTTCTCCTTTTTAATCCCGGTTATTCCCCAAGCAGAAACATTGTGGGGATTAACCGGGATCACTACTTTTAGGTCACTACTTTTATATAAATCTATTGTAGGTCACTACTTTTATGAGATGCAAAATTTGCATAGGAATCAATTCTCTTCACGTTGTCACAAGCACGGTTTCATTTTGGAATTTCATGAAGTGTTAGGGTAGATTGTAGTAAAGGGATTACTAAACCAGTACTCACTGATCATTCTATGAAAGTGCATATTTTCTTTCTTAATTATTCACTGTATGTGAAATATTCAAGGAACATCTCATCACCTTTCTCTCACAACTTACATGTTGCATGTATGTGTGCACCCTCTGGTATGATGTTCGGCTTGACACTTGGTCTCATGTAGGTATAGACGATACCTTGGGAGATCCAAGGAGGCCAAGAGGTCGATGCAAAAGTACTGTCAATAGTTACAGAAGTAATTCCTCTAATGACAAGGAATTCCTCTAATGATGGATTTGATCTTATTATTTTGTGTTGGTTACAATCAAATATACCAAGTTAGAATATGGATAGGGATTTCATTTAATAATCAGTTTCTTGTGAATGTATAAATTCATGTAAGCCAGTAGAGGTAGAACGACTGAGTGTGAGAGACAAAGTGAGAACTTGCAAATCTGATGTAATCTCCGTGATCTGAATAATAAGACAACCGATGCCTATTCTTGGTGGGCGTAGCCCAACGTTTGGGTGAACCAGTTGAAATCCTATGTTTCTTATCTGTGTGATTGTTAATTATCATATGTGAATTATGTTTTCCACATTTGCAATTATAACAAGTGGTGTCAGAAGTGGTTGGAGGAGCATCAAATTCTCGGAGGAGCCGCAAGAGTGAAATCTGTGAAATCTATGTGAGGTGCATCAAGTTCAACATCACCGTAAGTCCCTCCTCTAAAAAGGTGCGATGACATACTGGTCAAACTTCATGCCCATTTAAAAGCCTAGAATCATCCCGATCCAGCTATGAGGTACAGTGCGTAGACTCTTTGAGATAGCCGCACTTGAGCTGCACCGGGAGGTGCGACGACTCCTCTTCAATATTCACGTGTCTTTTCTTTGGAAAATTTTAAGGTGGATCGACTTTGCCTTGAGGTAAATGTTTAAAACAATTAAAGAAGGCGAAGGAATTTTTTAAAAGGTATTTTTTATTAATTAATAAGTGTAAAGTCACGTGGGTGGTGGATGAAGTAAAAAAAAGGGGTTTTTTAATTGAGTAAATGTTTATTATATTTGGGATTAAATCATGGTTTTTTGGTTTAAATTATTAAATCCTGTATTTATTCCTTAAGCTTTGTAATATTTCATCAACCATCATATTATAAAGCTTGTTTTTTATAAGCTTTGGGTTTTATAAATTTCTGATCGGGTTCTTTAAGAAAAAAATCGCTAAGATGTAAAGTTTGAAGTTTGAAGTTGAAAAGTTCAGCGGTAAAATCAACTTTGATCTCTTGAATCTCAAGATGCGGGATTTATTGGTGCAACAAGGGTTGCAAAAAGCATTGGTAGGCAAGTCAAAGAAACCAACAACCATGATAAATGATGAATGGGAATATCTGGATGCAAAAGGTCTTAGTACCATTTGTTTATGTCTGGCGGATGATGTTTTGTTTAATATCATAGGAGAGGATACAACATCAAGCTTATGGAGCAAGTTGGAAAGTCTACATATGACAAAATCCTTGATGAGCAAAATCTACTTGAAGAGGCAGTTGTACAGTTTGCAGATGAAAGAAGATACAAAAGTTGTTGAGCATTTAAATACCTTTAATACCCTTATAGTTCAATTGACTAAATTCGAAGACGAGGATACATCTATTACACTATTTTGTTCGTTTCCTAAGTCTTGGGATAATCTAGTCACCTCTATTAGCTTTAGCTCAGTATATGTTTTAGATTATGACTCTATTGTGGGATCTTTGTTGGCTGAGGATATGAGGAGAAAATCTAGTAAAGAAACCTCAACTTCAGAGGCGATGCTGGTCAGTGGTCGAACTAAAGAGTAGAATGAGAGAATTTTTTCTTGATCTAAGTCAAGACACAGAAAGGGTAAAGAAAAATGATGGTACTGTGGAAAAATAGGACATCTCAAGAAAGATTGTTGGAAGAGAAAGGAATATCGAGAAAACTCTACGAAGGAAGAAAATTTGGCTATAACAAATTTAGGTATGATTGATCAAGTTTTATCCGTTTCTAGTAATTTACAATATCAAGACGAATGGAAGTTAGATTCAGGTGCCTCCCACCACATGTGCTCACATAGAAATTGGTTCATTTCTTACCAATCTATTGATGAGGGTGTAGTGTTTATAGAAAATGGTATTCCCCGTAAAACTGTTCGGGTCGGCAGTATTAGAGTAAGGATGTTCGATAGTATTGTTAGGGAATTAACGAATGTTAGATATGTACCTGATCTTAAATCAAATTTGATTTCATTGGGAGTGTTGGATTCTTGTGGATATAAGTATACAGGTCAAGGTGGAGCACTCACATTGTTGAAAGGTAGTTTAATAGCGATGAAGGAAACAATGGTTGATAACCTTTATAAGCTAGAAGGGAGTACTGAAGTAGCATTTGAAGTGACATATGTATCTTCTTATTTATGGCAGAAGCATCAAGGTCATAATAGAAAAAAATAATTGCACATACACGTAAGTGGTAAATCATTTCGAGACTTAAAATCTTTGTTTCTGAATTCATGTTTGTTTTATATCTCAGCAAGTTATGATGGTTATATAAAGGGATGTTCTGTGTGGGATCCTGCTTCTCACAAGGTCATCATTGACATATATAGTATGTGTGGAACAACCAAAAGGGTTGATTCAAGATCGCAACAATAAATTTGTTTGCATGCTAGATAATTCATTGTATGGCCTATTGGTACCCAGGAAAATATACAAGGGGTTTGAGTCCTTCATAGTGGGTCAGAATTTTTCAAAGGGTAGGAATGACTATACAGTTTATAGTACATTCACAATTTTGATGTTATTTGCTGATGATATGCTCGATGCAAGCTGAAGAATGGATAAAATCAATAAGAAAATGAATCAAGTGGACATGACAATTCAGATGAGGGATCAAGGAGAAGTAAAACAAATTAAGGGCATGGAAGTACAAAGAGATGGTAATGGTAAGTTGTGGTTGGAGTTCATTATGAACATTGTAAAACCAATTTTTATCCCTCTTTCTTTCCATTAGAAGTTTTCTTCAAGCACAGGGATTTTCTATAAAGAAGAAAAGGCTATGTCTCATGTAAGTTCAGTAGGAGGTCTATTGTATGTGATGAAATGGTTAAAACCAAATGTTTCACATGCTAATGATGTTGTCAGATACGTGACATATTCAGGTGTTGCAGTGAAATGGGTGCTTCAACGTTTGAGAAGCACATCTGTCACCTATAATGGTTACACTAAGATAGTCTGTGATAATTGTAATGTATATTGTAATACATGTGTCTTGGATAGAAGGAGATATATCACTAAATATGTCTCACAACACAGTTGTGGAAGACATGTTGGAGGTGGAGTGACTCCCCAGGAAATCCAAACTCGCGCAAGTCAGACAGGAAAGATCATGAAACCAATTTTATTAGAGAAGCTGTAGTGGTGCTTGACTTCTCTTGGCTTGTAGAAAAGGTGATGAACATAAGGAAGGAGAAAAGTATTAGGTAAATTGTTGTAAAGGTGGAGATTGTTGGGATTTGGTGACAACGAATTCCTCTAATGATGGATTTGATCCTATTATTCTGTGTTGGTTGCAACCAAATAGACCAAGATAGAATATGGATAGGGATTTCATTTAATAATCAGTTTCTTGTGAATGTATAAATTCATGTAAGCCCATAGAGGTAGAACGAATGAGTGTGAGAGACAGAGTGAGAACTTGAAAATATGATGAAATATCCATGATCTGAATAATAAGACAACCGATGCCTATTCTTGGTGGACGTAGCCCAACATTTGGGTGAAACACGTGAAATCCTATGTTTCTTATCTGTGTGATTGTTAATTATCATATGTGAATTATGTTTTCCTAATTTGCAATTCTAGCAATATTTACTTAATATAAGAGTTTTTCTTAGTGGAAAAAAAACTTTGCTTAATCCCGTATCATGTTTTAGTGAGATAGACCTCAATTGATCCATTTGATAGTGAAAATTTTCAACTGGGGGAATAAATTCCCTTTAATGGAAATGGTGGGTTGATTGAATATAGTTTAGTTGTTTGACATGTTCTTTTATGGGCCATTTGAACTTGAGTGGAGAAATAACAAACACAACGCCTCAACCATCTTATCAAACCCCCTCAACTTTAGTTGTCTCACATGTTAGCTATGACCTTCTAGAATTCCAAGAGGGAATGCAACTATATACGATACACACTTTCCACGCATAGTAAGCACTTTCCATACACACTGTCTACAAATGAGCAAAAATGTAGACATTTTCTAGATTCAACAGAAAATATGTTCATCCTTTCTAGAGCATGATTGTATTAAAAAGGAAGGAAGGTTCAATAGAAATTTTGTTGGCCCATGCAAACGCATGATTTTATTAAAAATGAAAGGTTAGCATTTTTATTGATGATTTAAAAGAAAGATGAAGAAATTCTCCTGTTCAATCCTCAACGAATAATCATACTGAATAAGTTGTATTACATGGCTGTTATACTTCATCACGTTATATTTTTTTTGTGAAGTTATGGTCTGCCTTAATGTGTATGTTTTTTTGTCACCTTATAATAAATTCCGCAAATAATTTGAAAAATATTTCCATTTACTTCCAAAAACCTCTACAACAAAACTATGATATTCCCTAGTTGTTATTTCTCCTAAAACCCCTTGGAAATATGCTTGTGGGGTTTCATGAATAATTTAACATTATAGATTAAAAAAACACATTATATATTACATAAAAGTTTATATATATATAATTGTAATTATAATGTGTTTTTTAAATGTATAAATATTTAAAAAATATATTATATAAATGTTTTATTATATATATGTCAATTCTTAAAACTCCATGGGATGAAAGAGTGTGTCACCTTTGTGACACTAAGAAGGTTGAAGATGAAAAACACTTTCTTTTAGATTGTCCAGCCTATACCCATATTAGATCTCATTTCCAAAATATTG
>SNQJ01S0056786.1:55576-67228 GCA_010110895.2 Picea sitchensis | reverse complement strand
ATTTTATTATAATTATATATTATATTTTTTCAATTAAATTTTTTAAAATATAATACTAAAATTATTATATATTGCAAAATGTTTTTTTTTTAGGATAGAATGGACGGTGTTTCAAAAATAAGAGTTGTTGTGAGTGTAAATTCGAAGTTAGAAGGTTAGAAGTAATTAACCAGGAAGAGAGTGGAGGCCTTCAACTAAAATGAAAATGTCTCATCGCATTATAGAGTGTTGTGAACAACCCTTGGGAATAAAAAAAATACCCAACAAATAATATATGGTTGTGGATAGCCTATGGGAAAGGGGGAAAAATATCCAATACTGAAGAAAACATGTAAGTGATTCTAATAATGATTTGTGGCAAAGAGAAGATGCCCAAGGAAGTGAAAAATCATCCAAGCTATAAGAAATTCAACCCAAAGGAAGGTAAATTATGTTGTGTCATTTACTTTCAATAACCATAGAAAACATTCAAGCACTAACCATTAACAAAGAGATAAAACTCACCTTTAACACACATATTTTACATTGGAAAATCAATATGTAATGGGAATTTAATTAAGCTTAGGAGATAAATACAGAGGGGTGAGCTATACCTATACACAAATGTGTATTGTTACTCACAGATAAAAAAAATAAATATTGCACCTAGCCATGGATCATAGGCATCTTTACTCATAATGGACAAGCTCTTTAACTCTTTTGTCCATCGATCTTCAAACTTCGAGCTCTCATTTCTTCTATTATCTTCTTTATTTTTCCTTGCTTCTCCCTTGTTCCTCTCCTCACTACAATGTTCATTATTTTAATGGGATACCTTTGGAAGGCCAACCATCACAATGGTTGGTTTCCACTTCCAATTTTTCCAAAATAAAAGACAAAATGAAATAAAGAAGGACATGTTTGAAAATTTTGTAAAAGGTAAAGCAACTATATGCTTATTACAATGTTTGGAGAGGATCCAATTCAAATCAAACCTCCCCATTTGCAATCTTTTTTTCCCCAAAATCTTCAAATCCCTTCAATATTCTTCTCTTATCATCAAGTAGACTCCAAAAAATATCCAAGAAAGGATGACTCCACTATATGATGGAAGATAAGAGTACAGTAGGGGTTTCCTTTGGAAGGACATTATTTTCCATCTCATGGTTGGAGATAATGTTTTTTGCTGTAATAGGTAATTGGAAAACCACTACTCCTTGAGATGAAAGTACAAGTAGCTCCTCTTTACCCTTGACCTTGACTCTCCAAGATTTTTTTTTGGTTGTTAGGTTCTAGGATGGAGTTACATGAAATTCTATATAGATCTCGATCATTGGATGGAAAACTCAAAGAAAAGGTTTCATTGAGCACATCAAACATTGTTTCACTCATTCACAGTCCAAAGAATTTGTATCTCAATTACAAAACGCGTGACGAACCTAATATTCAGTGGAGCTTGACTTGTTGTAGTGCTTATCAAAGGAAAGGAACTCATGCATAAATTAAATCTATGATATTTTTTCTAACTGGGGTGTCAACATAGAGCCCCTTCACTATAGGATACAATCATTCATGATGAATTGACAAAGCATTCATGAAACCACAAAGAGTTGCAATGTGTATCCACGCCCTTCAGTAGCAATCTCGCTTCTACCAAACAAGCAATGCAAATGTAAGAGAGAAAGGAAGTGTATGAGATATGGTGATAACTGGGTTGTCTTTCTATGTTGGGCCAATAGTAGCAAGGCTTCTCCAAGGGAGCCAATCCCAATATTTCACCTACGCTAATGATCAGTCAAGGAATTCAAAAGAGGATTTTCACTCATGAACTATGGCATTTAGTGGGGGACTTCCCCTAATGGACAAGAAAATGAAACCATGTATATAGACAAAATAAATAAATGAACAACTATAGAAAAAAACTTGAAATTACTAATCAATTGAATATATCTACAATCTTGCAAATAAATGAAGAATATAAACAAATATACTTAACTAATACACTATGACAATACAAATCAACATGGACCGAATTGGTGGGCCCTACTGTTAGGATCCGTCCCTAACCCCTCATAGTTAGTCATTAGTTAGTTTTCATTGTAATAAGTGGTCAAACCTCATTATTATGAGGACCACAAGTAGTTAATAATTAGTTATGGATAACCCATGGTATTGGCCCTTGGTATTGGCCTGTGGTACTTTTGGTTGTGAACTATATTTAAAGAATCCATCTCTCCATTGTATGTTGTTGAGTATTATTGTAAGAGAGCTCTTCTCATTTGGAGGTTTCCCCCTCGAAGAGGCAAGTGAACTAAGATTTATGTGATATCAATATTATATGTCTACTCTATATTTGATGTTACCATTACTTACACAGTATATTTTCTTATTCTGTTAATTGTTCCAATTATATCACAAGTGGCATCAGAGAAATTTCCTAGGTAGGAAGTGTGGGTGATTTTTTTTTTTCTAGCGTAACAATGTGTTCCACTTGACTACTATAGTGTCATTGAGAACAACACTTAGGAAGATACTCTCTAGTACCTGGGTACTCAAGTAGTACTCGGACCTCCTTAGTTGGTGCCCTGCGATATTTGTTTGAGTAATATGGTTGACCCCACACATATATCAGAGAGCTATAACACAAGTAAAACCCTTGTATGTAGGTACCATGAAACATACCATAAACTTGGGGAAAGACACATAATTGAAAAATAACAAAAAAGAAAGAGCAAATACAAGATCCATTGCCATGCAACCTAGCCTCCTGCATTCTGGTTGCAAAATTCATACATCTTTCTTCCTGTTAAGAATTTGGACATTTCGACACTGCATTACTATTCAAATCAGAGTATAACTTCACAGGAGTTAAAAAAAAATTTGGGGATTAACACCACCCTTATTTGTTATCTATCCCATTGGCTTCCTCTTTTTTCCCTGATCACAGTGATAACTATCATTTTTAAAACTTTTTTGGACCCGACCCCCTTACAAATGTATCTGATACCTATCACATTGGCTTCCTCTTTTCACCATGATTGGAGTGATACCTATCCTTGTAAGCCTTTTTGTGGACCCAATATCCTTCCTGACACCCTTATTTGGCACCTAACACTCTCCCTAAGCCTCCACAATGGGACCTACCACCCGCTCTCATACCGGGGAAGAGTGGGACCCTAAGGTAACCCAACTATATGAATATGTCTTTAAGCTCAAACATGCTATGGGGGACCTTAACTAGCTCAAGAAGTGCTTTGAAGACATGGATGACATAAATCACAATGTGCAAGCCATTTCCTAATACCTTGGATTGCTTGACAAGGGTAAGAAACCCAAGTACCACTCTAAATCTCCTCATTCTTATCATTATGAGAATACTCATAATTCCCACTCCCCTTGGGGTCCTCCAAACTCTAGGAATAAGCTACCAAAAATGGATATGTACAAATTTGATGGATCTGAGCCAATTGGGTGGGTTTACCAAATGGAACATGATGCAGGAGCATCACTCCATGTCAGTAGCGTGCCATCCAACCAACACATCCAACATGCATTTAATGGAGAAAGGGAGAGGCACAACCCTCTCAATTTTGAAATTTGAAATTTCAATAAATGTTGAAAGGCTTTTAGTGCAATACCACGCCTTTGTACAGGTAGTGGTTGAGGTTTCCTTTAATGGTTTCCTACAGCAAGCCCAGAACGTAGTCAGGACTGGGCATCCATTTATGTAATGTAGCCGTAGGAGCCGCTCTGTGACGAGATAGATCAGAGACAGTGAGGTTGAGGATAAGCTTGAGAGAGCCCTCTTTGTAATTAAAGAGTGATAGGACAGAGAATGAGAGAGATAGGAGGACAGACCAGAGCATAGAGGTATCGAGAGAGAACTGAGACTTGTTATAGTCCAACCTTTGTAAACACCTTGTATAGACATTTCTAAATTAATAGAAGAGCAGTTTTTCCTGCCATGAATTGTCTGTATGTGTTTTCATGTTTTTATGAATTTTGTGTTTTGAATGCATAACTGGTGAAGTATTTCATAAGTTTCAATTTCTTCTTGTCTTGGAGTTTCTGAGTGCAAGGAGTGCACATAGTCCGCAAGGTGTGTGTTGACAGAGGTGAGAAAACATCAGGAAATCTCAAGAGGGATAGCATTGAACCTTCATTAGCAGAGGTGCAAGGAGAGCACAGGAAGGAACTCTGTCTCAAGTTCAGGGAAGATAGAACTATTGAAGGTTCTGTAGAGATCTGCCAAGAGGGCATTGAGTGAGTGCATAGAGTGCACTAAGGAACTCTATTTTGAGTTCTGAGAAAAGAGAAGTGTCGAAGAGAAGACACTCACAGGGTTGATGAATACTCTGTAGGCTCTGCAAGGTGTGCATCGAGAAGGAGAATTCCAGGTGGGTGTAAGGAGTTTTCTTTTCAAGAAAACTTCTCGAATTTGAGCTATTCGAGATCCTCAAACACAAAGTGTGCACATGAGTAAATCTTCGAGAGGACAAAGCTCAGAAGGGAAAACGTTTCAATAATGTAGACGAGACCCAAAGGAACTGGGATCACAAGAGGAAGAGTCGAAGGTCAATACCTTCGAGACTTAGAAAATATTCTAAGTCAAAAAGCCAAGAAATCTCAGGAGGAAGAGCACAACTATCATTGGATCAGCACTGGGGAGAAAGATCTAGACCGTTGAATCTATGTCCAGGCAGCAGGAGGAGAGAGCGCAAGGAGGACAGATCTGAACCATCAGATCTAGCACCAAGAGACAATAGCCTTCGGATCTGGAAGAAGGTGCATGAGGTTTAAGCCTCGTAATAGTAGAAGGGAGAGGACTTGTCAAGTCCTGAAAGCATTAGGACCGTCCATCTCAAAGGATGCGTGTCAAGAGATCCACATTTCGAGGATTTGGAGATCAAGAGATCGAGAGTGAAGAGTATCCCAAAGTCGCGAAAGGGAGAATCGAGATTAGATCATGACCGTCGATCAGGATGAGTGTGGACCGTCAATCCAGTGGGGTTGAGGGTTTTCAGACTTTTTGGCACTGGGGAAACAAGGAGAAGACCATGCCAAAATCGCGAAAGGAGAATTCATGAAAGGACTAGGACCATCCATCAAGGAGGACACGTGGAAAATGGTCGAAATTTTGTAGAAATCGCCGAAGTGATCGACACCGTTCATCAAGGAAGACACATGGCGAGTGGTCAAGGTTCAAGGAAAATCCTGAAAGGTTGTGGGTCGTCGATCCATTTGGATTGTGGTCGTCAGTTCAAGAGGAATCTGGACCGTTGATCTCTGAAGCGGGAGATTTTGAAATTTCATCATCGGGGAAAACAGAGGGGAGAGTCAGTTGGCACTCATCCCATAAATCGCGAAAGGGGAAATCATGATTGAACAAGGAACGTCCATTCAACGACAGATCTGGACCATTGATTGTCCAGGGGAAATTTCAGACTTCGGGGATTAGAAGGAGGAGAGGTTGGAGTTTCATCGCAACTTCACGAATCCCAAAATTGTGACACGCTTGAATGAGTTAGCCCCAGGTCATAGGGCATGGTCACGTGGACGAAGGCTAAGGGAGGAGCCAAAGCCTGTTAAGCCCTTTTCAACATTTCGGGATCCAGGAGTTCGAAGGACCTAGAATCGTTTGCAGCCGGAATCGAGAAATCGTGAATTACCAAATCCTGAAAAGTGGACCATGGTCATGGGTAGTGGTCGCATGGTCGAGCGTTAAGGGAGGAGCCAGCTGTGGATTTAGGCCCTATTTTGGGGTTCGGCGATTCGAAGGACAAGGGGCCTGGGAGAGCTTGCATGCAGGAGTTCCGAAAACCCAAAACGTGAAAGGTGTGTTGTTTATGCCTTAGGTCATAGCCCAAGGTCACCAGATAAGAAGGGGCTATTTGGAAAGGAATCAACACCGAGGTGTGTGTTGGTTCAGAACAGAGAAGATCACCGAAAAGGGGGCGCATGCGTAGATTTTCTCAAGACTTGTGCCAGAGGACAAAGGGACCTGTGGATTCATTCAAAGGGTTCTAGAAAGAGCCCGAAGAGCCATTTTAGCTCAGAAGAAGATCGATCCAGAGACCAGGAGGTCACAGAACCCTGCTGAGGTAGGGGGAATGCATCAGAACACTACTTCTCCCTCCATGATATTAGGAATGATGATACAAAATCAATGTAGAAGTTCTGTACTTAGATCAAGAACGTTGGAAATGGTGGCAATGTCATAAGAAATGTTATCCTGGACATCCCAATTGGAACATGTTCAACAAAGCTGTTTGTACACATTTTGATAGGGAATATCATTATTTTGAGTGCCTCACCAAGATGAAACAACCAAGGTAAATCGTTGATTTCATCACATCATTTGAAAAATTGGCTATCATAAATGAGGGATTATCTGATGAATTTTATCTTGAATGTTTCATAAGAGGCTTGAAGGAGGAAATTCATTCTCATGTTTGCATGCATCATCCTATTACTTGGTTATAGGTGTGAAAATCAAAATTGGAACCTAAGAGCATTCTCTAGGCACAACCCCTTCATTTTTCAGTCCCTAATCATCCTTGTCCATGGGCTACCATTTTTCCCACTCAAACATTGAAGGTTCAAAAGATATCTCCAACAAAAATGGCAGAATGTAGGAAACAAGGGATTTTTATTACTATGATGAAAAATATGCGCCAGGACATAAATTTTGTGAATATAAGTTCTTCTAGATTGATGGGTTTGGGGATTAAATGTTATATGAGTCCCCCGAGCCAGAGGATATTGAGACCACCCTGCCCCTATTAGAATCCATTGAACCTCCCGAGGAAACAAAAGAACCTATCATCTCTCTCCATGCCCTTACTGACATTTAAGGTAGTAGTGTTGTTTGATAACGACATCACCCATAATTTTATTCATTACAGGGTCACTGAGGATGTCAATTGATTTATTCGACCAATTTCAAATTTTCAAATTCTCATAGCTAATGGTGGTACAAGGAAATGTGGGGGGCACTGTTGATATTTTTAAAATCCAAATGGGAGATTATACCCTGAAAACTCACATGTTGTCATCTCGAGAAAAAAAAAGTGGTTCACCAAAATGTTGGGCTATGATTATGAGATCATCTATAAGAAAGGAAAGGACAATGTCATGGCATATGCATTGTGCATACAATATAAATATGAAGGTTCCCTATTTTCTCTATCATTACTAATCCCTCATTGGATTGATGAAGTTCAGCATGAATGGCTTGCCCATCCCACTATCTCACAGATAATTCAATGACTTAAAGTTGACACTATCCCTCCCACTGATCAAAATCTGGACCAGGGGTAAAAAATTTGCTCAATTTTCAAAGTTATCAGAATGCGATGAAAACGGTGCCATTGCGTCTGTCTCGTCTTCTTGATTCTGGCGGTATATTTACTTTCACAAACAGAGTCTGTATGGAGAAGATATCGCGATCTGTTCGCCGAGCCAAACAAGCAAAAAAAATGATGCTGACTGTACCTGTCCGTACAGTCCGTACGGCTCACACGTGACAGTGACGTGGCATGATGGTACGATGATGTGGCAGTTGATTTGGCACCTACTGACGTGGCGAGTTGTGATTGGTTGACAATTGGACAAGTTATATGGCGACACGTGGCATCTTTTTAGCGAATGGTAGGGTGCCACATGGCCCAATCAAGGGCTGCCACGTGGCACCCGTTTAATGGCTAATGGTCTCTTGTTGGTTTATTAAAATTATTATGGGTCTGTGGGGTTCGACCCCCGGACCTCTATCCTCCGTTGAAAGCTTTACCAAATGCCAACACACCAACGCGCCACACTACGGTGTTTAATAACTATATGTTTAAAATAGTATTTAACTTTGGGTTATGTTGTATACGGAGGGGGGTCGGGCCAGGGCTTAGCCCCGACCCTGGTCTTATGCGATTTACACATGACTCTATGTTATGTGAAATGGGCGCGGATTTATGTTTCAAACTTAGCCGTGGTTGTATAACATACATGTGACCGTTTTAAATGAGCGCACGGGATTTTCTATTGGGAACGGAGACCTCGCCCCCGGTCACACGACCCGCCAACATATGACCATTCTTTGTAAATGGAGGGCGCGCGCGGGAGTTTGTTTTTATATGGTTTAAACCCATGGTTCCATGCGATACCACATGACCAGTCCCTCGACGATGGGCGCGCGCGGTTTAGGGTTTTGTTTTGGTTTATAACAATGGTTAAAGCCCCCAGTTCCATTGCAATTAACATATGACCTGTTGTTTTAAATGGCGCGCGGAGTAGTGGTTTCAATCCACGGTTTTATACACATGCATGTGACCATTGCAAATGTAATTGTGCGCAGGAGTTTCATTTATTTAAACCATGGGTTTATGTGTTGTTACATGTGCCCACTATGTAAAGTGGCGTGGAGGATTTAATTTGGGTTTTATTTTATGCCTACGCGGTTTCAACCACACACCCGACACATGGCAAGCCCTGGTTTAACCAGAGAACGGTTAGCCCTTTTTGCGCGGGGAACGTGGCCATATGGTCCCCCCCATGCGCCCAACACCTCCGACCTTGGGGGGCTTAGTTCGCTAACGGTGCAACAAATTAGCACGTTTTGTGGAGAGGTGCACATGTGCTGAGTTTAGGCACAAAAACCATCAGAGGCTAGGTTCATTGACCCACAGGTGCAGAATGGCGAACCAGTAACAGAGCTTGAAGGGGAAAAATGGCAGGAGGCCTAACTTTTTGAGTTTTTGGCCAAATAAGGTGCCGAAAAAGCCCAGCTAGGGGTTTTTGGATGTTCTGAGTCCATTGGCACTATTTTCACAGGAATTTGGAGAATTCTAATGCAGGTTTTTAACCTTTCAAGTTTGAGGAAGCTCGAGGAAGCTTGAAGCCCTCATTGTTTGAGTCATTTCTCAGATGAGCACATATCTATTTTCTGAGACTGAATAGTCATTTTTGATTAATTATTGTGCTCTGAACACATTGGGATAGGTTTCAGATCCATTGGAGGACTTTTACAGGTGTTTTTTCCACATTGAATCTTAGAGAAGCTTGGAGGCCACATGTAGAAGAGGTCATTACTGGATGAGACAAGATCCATTTGCAGAGTTCTAATAGTCATTTTTGGGGTTTTTATGTATTCTGAACCCAATGGTATAGTCTATAAATCCATTGGAGTTGAGAATCAGCTTGTAAAAGAACATTTGACAAACTAATCCCATAGAGCCTAGTCCATTGAAGGAGGCTCAAGGAGATGTAGCCCAGAGAGGGGTGAACTCCTTTATCATCTTGGTATTGTTGTGAGTTTGCTGTGTTATTTGCTGCACTTTACATTGTTGTGTATTAGTTTATAGCACATAATTAACCTTTTAAAAGAAGATTTCCTCACACATGCACATTCAAAAGGAAAAAGCAAGAACTTAACACATAAACCAGTTTGCATATTTTAACACATGAAGCAAGGTCCTGTAAGGTTTATTTTATTGAAGTAGAGGGTGCTTGCATAGCATAAAAAGTCAGCCTTCTATTTTCAGATCACCCACCGACTATACTTGGAAAGTCAATGTACTCAAGGCGCACAATTAAACATGAGCACAACATACCACCCACAGATAGATGGCCAAACTGAAGTGGTAAATAAGTGTTTGGAAACTTACTTACGTTGTTTTGTTTAAGACAAACAACATCAGTGGGTGCAATGGTTACCACTAGAAGAATGGTGGTACACCACTTCTTATCATACAACCACCAAAATGACACCATATGAAACAATGTATGGCCAACAACCCCCTATAGTCACTTCCATATCTTCTAGGAACATCAAAGGTACAAGATATTTACAAGTTGCTACAAGGTAGGGCACTTACCCTCATGGATCTAAAAGAAAACCTCCACATGGTCCAAAATAGTATGAAGCATCAAGCTGACCAACAATGCTCTGAAAGGGTTTTCCAAGAGGGTGATCGGGTGTTTCTCGGACTCCAAACTTACAAGAAAAAATCGTTCAAATCTCAGGGCCACCACAATTTGGAACCCAAATTTTATGGCCCCTATCAAATTCAAAAACACATTGTTCTAGTTTCCTACAAACTTGCAATTTCAATGACCTCCAAAATACATCTAGTGTTCCATGTTTCTCGTTTAAAGAAAGTGGTGGGTTAGAATTGTAGGGTTCAAACCATCTTACATGAACTATATGAATAAGGCTCCATTTGGCTACAACCTGAATCTATCCTCAACATGTGAGAGTGTCACCTGAGGGGCCGAACTATCAAAGAAGTGTTGATCAAATGGAAGGACACATATCCATAGGATGAAACTTGGGAACCAACTACCATCCTGCAAAAATTTCTACATCATCAACCTTGAGGAGAAGGGTGATTTTGAAGGGTGAGGGCATGTTAGAATCCATCGCTAACCTCTTTCATTTATTCATTAGTTAGTTGTCGTTGTAATAAGTGGTCAAACCTCATTATTATCAGGACCACACATAGTTAATAATTAGTTGTGGATAACCCATGTTATTTTTGGTTGTGAACTGTATTTAAAGAATACATCTCTCCATTGTATATTGTTTAGAATTATTGTAAGAGAGATTTTATCATTTGTAGGTTTCCCCCTCGAAGAGGCAAGTGAACTAATCTTTCTGTGATATCAATGTTATATTTCTTCTCTATATTTGATGTTCCTATTACTTGCGCAATATATTTGCTTGTTCTGTTAACTATTCCAAGTATATCACATCTCCCAACTGGTATCACACTATGGAAGAAGCTACATAACTGACAAAAGAGATTACACCACCAAATTGATCTCGAACATCAACTCATCACTTATATTAATAAAATGGTAATATGTCTCAGTAGTTACAGAGTTACCGAAGTTTCAAACTAATGAATTATTACCCCCCTTACATCATTGCACTATCACATTTTATACCCGGAACTGATCCTAACAGTGGGAAGGGCGATTCAACTAAATCCCTTGTTCCACACATTGCCAAATCATCTTACAATAGAAAAATGAAAAATGATCTACCGATTTAACCCCTTTTCTGGTAGCATGAGGGAAAATATACATAACAAATCATACATGCGATATCCTCATGACATTGGAATGCATGAGGAGACCTCCACCTGGATATTTCTAGCCAATGTTTGCCTACCTATGCTAACATTGGAAGTGTTTTTACTATCCTTTGACCTATGTCCATCATGCTACTCATCCTCTGAAATCGGTAGGCATGGACACTATTTCATATTGACCTGGCTACGAACAAAACCCATGTCTTAGTATAGCTCCATGCTAGTTGTTGATGTGTTAAACAACAAGGTAGCTACATGATCTGTATGTATGTCATAGGATTTGTACTTAGAGAAAAACCTCATTAGCAATAGGTCAACCAATAATCCTCCTAAGCTATCCAAAAAATGGAAGTAGTCATAATTGGATAACAAATTTACCTTATTTACTCGGAGTGACATATTCATCAGAAACCTTGGGACATTATCGCGATGTGGATGACAACAAAGCAAAAGAGAAAAGCAAATGAGTCAAAAGAGGTTTTACTAGCAATAAAATATTGTCAATTTGGAGGCCCATGATACTCCATGGTTTTAATTCTTCCTCAAACCCATTGGAATCATGCTTATGGGGTTTGATGAATAATTCAAT
>SNQJ01S0056786.1:29477-53693 GCA_010110895.2 Picea sitchensis | reverse complement strand
TTCCTACTTGCGTCTTGTTGGTTCAAGTGAAGACGTAGGGTCGAGGGGTTGTTTCTTCTACATGCACGTACACACGGCCAAAACAAAAAAAAATTCGCACCTGTGGTCAGAGTAGTTGTCCTTAGTTAGGAGGGTCGTTACATGGTCCATCTGGTGTATTGGTCATCATAGCTTCCGAAAGAGTAATATTGTTCTTTAATGGCTTCCCGAAAAGTATCCCATGTAGGGGCCACCACAAAAATTGTAGACTCATCCATGGTCCTTTTCTCAGAGTAGGTATCCCACCAGCCTTTAACATGGGGAATGACCTTGAGGAGTGAAAAACTGATCTTTTCCTGATCAAAAAAATTGTGGACCGAAAAATATCCTTCGAGAAGATTTAACCATTTATATACAACATCCGCATCTATTAGTCCTTCAAGTAATGGAATATCAAAATTTACCTGTACCTTGAAGGGGGTTGGATGGCCGCCTGATGAAGATGCTTCTCCCATGGGAAATCATCAAAGGATCTGTGCATAGTTGTCCATAATTTTGTTGCTTTGTCGTGTGAGGGATTACTCGAGGAACATTTTGATAGGATCTCCTGCTCCATCATATTTCTTTTCATATCCCATGGTTTGTTGTCAGGCTCAGCATCACCAATCTGGTAATGGCTCGATTGGTTTGAGTCCCAAGTTCTTGTACCCACACCTTGTCGGGGACATGCACGAAGAAAAATAAATGAAGAGCAGAGTGCTCTGATACCATTGATCCATATTTAGGAGAGGAATGAACTGATTACATACTGAATACCATAAACACAAAGATAGGAAGAATAACACAAATATTCAATGAACAATATCTTCTATTAAATAATGGAATAGGATGAAACTGTAAAACTGTAGAACTAAAACTTGCTTGAATGGTGGTAGCTATCTCTGAGAAGAGGTGTGGATGCTACACACATCCATTTGAGAAGAATGGATTACAATGAGGCTCCATAGGCCCTTTTCATATTACTCATGAATGCCAAAACCCTAGACATCCAAAAACCTAACCCTAGAAGGTGAAACACCAAAAGTCATGTGGGCCTTATGGGTAAGTTGGTGTAATTTGGTACCTCAACTTCCTAGGGTCATAACTTTTGCATATGACCTCCTTTTCAGGTGTGTGATACCCTGTTGGAAAGGTCTTTCAAATAAATACACATTCTTTCTTCAGACTCTAACTTCGTCTACAATATGACTGTGGCGAGCCAAAAAAACAATGTTTAGGGCCCAAAAATAGCCCTGAAAGTACAACAAGATGTGTTGACATGAAAACATACAAAACATGCCAGTTATATTAGGTGAGAGGCCACTCGTATCTACCTGGAGAATGTGTGAGGCTTCAGACAACCCCATAAGTGTAGAACCCACAATTATAAATCAGTATATAAATACGTGTTGAACAAAAAATGGACATAAGGAGGCAATTGGAATAGGTGGGTGGCCACCAATATCCATTTGGATCATTTCCTTTGACAAAACACTATTGTCCATCTCATGGTTGGAGATAATGTTTCCTTCTATAATACGTAATTGGAAAAACACTACTCCTTGAGCTTGAATTACAAGTAGCTCATCTTTACTCTTGACCTTGAATTTCCCAAGTTTTTTTTGTTGTTGTTGTTAGGTTTTGGGGATGGAGTTCTGGGTGTAGCCTCCAACATTTTTCCTCCCAATGTCCCAACAATTTATAGTACTGGAAATAGTTCTTACATGGGTTGCTTGTCCTTCTAGAGTGCCAAAAATCGCTATCCTTATGAACCATTTTCTTGCATTAGAAAAATAATATGTCATACCTTTACAGCTTGTGATGTTGCTTGCTAGCTTGGTTACTTCGTCCCCAAAGAGTTTTAGAAAATTTGGATGGCATAATTTTTTCTTTACTTCCCTCTTCCAAGATTTTACAAACAAATTTTAGTGTCTTTTTGTACACTCATTTCCTAGCTTCCTTTTTCTTCATGGGAATGATGTCCATTTTTGTTCCTCTTTCCTTGATGAAGGTTGCTTGAGATACACTTGTGTTGGTTTCTTGTCCACTGAATCCTAGGCCTTTATTCTTCGACCTCTATTGATATCCAATGAGTATACAAGTTCCTTGGCATTCCTTTCCTAACCCTTGGCCATCATAGCACATTTTCCTCATGACATTGGAACCAATGCCTCTATTGTTATTTTCAAAGTCACCAAAGGTCTCTTGAGAAAGGGTTTTGTAAGGAAATTTTACCATGTTTGCCTCTATCATGGTGATAACTTCGATAGCGGAAATGGAATGGGTTTTCTTAGTATCTTGGAAAGTTTCTTCTAGCTGCATCACAACCTCTTCCTTCATTTCCAAGTCATGATATAGAAGACACTTAGATGAACCTCTCATATTTCCAATTATCTGGTTAAGTGAATTTCCCCCCGAATTGCAAGAGCTGTAATATGTTCTTGTCTAATTCTACTTTATGGAAGTGAGTGAGTCATAATGCTTGGAAATATCTTTTTCTAGCTCATCTTCTCTCTGACTCCAATACCAAATTTCCTCTTGGATTTGTCTGTTGATGTCTCTCAACTCTTTCGACTTCTCCCTCTTCAAGGATTTTCCCATGGAAATTGTTTCAAGGTCTATGATGAACCTATTTTGACACCATCTGATCCATAAACATAAATCCTATGGAAATTCCATCTCACCAACATGGATGCTTATTGTGAAAAATGAAAATTCAATTTCTATGCAAAAAAGTGTTTTAAAAAGAATAGTTATTGTAAGTGTAAAAATGGATTTAGAGATTAGAGGCTCAAAATAACCGACTAGCAAGTGAGTGGAGGCGTCCAGATAAAATGAAAATGTGTTAATAGGTTGTAGAGTGTTGTAAACGGCTTGTGGGAAAGGGAAATTCACCCAGCCCATGGAAAAAGGAAAAATGCCCAACAATTAACAAAATGTTGTGGATGGCCCATAGGAAATGGAAAAATCCCCATCAATCCTTTGGGAAAAGGAAAAAATATGCCAACAATGAAGTGAGTAAAACATGTAAGTAAGTTGACGAATGATCTATGACAAAGGGAAGATGCTCATGGAAGTGAAAAATCAGCGCAGTTATGAGAAATTCGTCCCAAAATAAGATAATTTATGTGTGGCATTTAGTTTCAACAACGACTTCAAGCATTAAAGCACTGACCATTAAAAAAGTTATACAACCATTAAAAAATATTTCACATGGCCATTGCTCATAATAAACTTCACTCATGAGGATGCTTCAATGCTTAGATGTGCCTTACACTACTAATTCTAAACTCGAAGTACCACTCATAGGTTTTTTTTTTTCTATAGAACTTGTTTCCTTAACTCCTTTGCCCATTTTTAACTCCTTTGTCCATGGATTTTCAAGTAGATTTCCCTCTTCTAGATCTCATTTCTAATAGTGTCTTCCTCATCTAGTTTTGAAAAACAAACCATCAGAATGGTTCATTTCCACTTCCAATTTTACCAAAACAAACAAAATAAATAAATAAACATATTTACAAAAGTAAAAAAAGTGATTTTTACAATGTTTTGCCAATAATGGAAACAGGATTCCATGGTGGCTTTTCAACCAATTATACAATGCAAAATGTTTTGGTATAATGGCATTAGGAATGCTGCGGTGGATTTCCAACAAGTTAATATAGATTGAATAGATTCCTCCCTCATGGAAGCTATACCTCTCTCGATCTGTGCAACGTAACCAGTGAGAGGATTCTCTGAATTTATTTTGAATTGAGTTAAGTTTAGATTCTTATTATATATTTCCATATATTTGACTGACATGTATTCTATTTTTTTTAATTATCTTTGATTCGATATTGTTAGCTCGAAGTGAATATGATTCCTCCTCCACCCTCAGTAATGAACCTTTCAATTTTTTTCTTACACTTTTCCCTCCATAAGTGATGTTTATGTTCCTCTTCTTTCTCTCCTCCCTCGATACATGATGTTTCTGTTCCCTCTTCGGAATATCTTCTTCCATCCATCGTGTTTTCTATACCATCCAGATTAAAATCTAGTTGTGCTCATTTTTTATATAACAACCTGTTGACGGATAAATTTGACATGCCGTCAACTGGAAGAATAGATCCTGTCTGGGGTTGTCTAAATAACCCAATTCATTTGGAGTAACCTATTCTGATGGGCTTAATGACTCCATTAGCCAACTAGGGTCCTAAAGATAGAAAAATGAAATAAACTAACTAAAGAAAATATTCTAACAATCGACACAATAATTACAAATATTATCTAAGAATGTGAATATACAAATGATTATGAACAATTTATATACAGTTTACAAGGTTTGCATGAAATCTTGTGAAAATGATTATTTGATAAAGTTTATGAATCAAATCTGAAATACACTTCTTTTTGGTTTTTTTTTAAAGATATTAAATGAATAAATACTAAATGAATACGATTGAAACAATGACACAAAAACAGTCAAAGCTAATTAATGTAATCATCGTTTCATTCATAAACAACTTAACTAAATAACACACAAAATAATCTGTAGCTGATCAACGGAACTGGTATTATCTTTCTGTGTTGTATGAGCTCCTACCTGTACTGTTGTTAAGACAAACCTATAATAGAACAATACTAGCACTTCCAGAATATATTAAAAGAAGTATTTGATATTGGAGTAAATTAATAACAATAGGAAGACAACTAATTATAAATCATGTGATCTTAAGATAATCAATATTTAAGAATGAAAGAAAACTCAATTTTGATTATTGATATTATCCATCATTTAACATTAGAAATAAATTTCACAATAATCAAATGATCAATTGATCACACATAAAAAATGGAATAAGAAATTATGGACAACATATAACATTTAACAGTATGAAAACACCATATGATGACAAGCTAAAGCTAAAATCAACCATAATAACAATTTCATAATACAACAGTAATGAAAGAAGGAAATGGAATAAGTATCACACAGGTCTAAAGCCAAAGATGAATTGCTTTTCCATATTCTTTCCTAAAATCACATGCCCATACTGTAGTCCTGGAAGAATTTTTGGGATAATAGACTCTTAAAGATGGAAAAAATTAATTAATACATAAATGATAGCAATTAATTATGTATTGATAAAAAAGACTAAAGCTAATTTAAATCAATTCCTAATCAATTATTAAAAGAATATGAATATGTTATAATGAAAATAAAACCATTTTACTCACAGGACAAAAACCATTAAGCAACTTGGAATTCTATTTTCTTCTTTGAAAATATTTGTCCATTCTCCAAAAGATTCCATCCATCCCTTATTCCATTTGAAAAGAAGAAAAGTTTACAAAATGAATAATATACAAAAGGGAAAGGATAAAAATCCTCCTCTCCAATTCTTGGATCCTTTGGCTCTGAAATTTCTCATATATTTATACAATGAATGAATAGTTTGGGTGTCACTATTAATTTTTGCCACCTAAAATTTTCCTCGTAAAGAGACATCAATACCTCTCATCATACATTTTGTTGGGAAAATTTCTTCTTGGAAGGTAAATGGGTCCATTTGGGTTCTGGGTTTTCAACCGTTTCTTCAAATTCCTCACGGTTTGGCTGCAATCAGTCTTGTAAAATTGTGTTTCTGATCTTGACGCCTTTCCAAATTTTATCTGTTGTTGCTCATAAAATTATTTGTAGAAATCCAAAATTATTTTTGGATCAATCATCTTGAACGTATTTGGATAATAAAATCAAGCCATGATTAGATCCGTATCAAATATTTGATAATAGAAACCTGTGAAACAAAACAAAACCTAAATTAATAACCTAAAGAATGTGAATAAAATAAAATATAGAAAAATAAAAAATGAATTTAAACTAACTATAAGTTACAAACAAACATTGTTTATAATTTCCTTTCAAATATGATCTTAAAATTCTAGAAGCTTCAACTTAATGGAGAAGAGAAAAATCTTAATTTTGGTTTTTTACAAAATCAAATAAATGATAGATAATTCTTTTATTATTATTATTTTGAAATGAGATGCAAAATGAAAAAATAATTTAATTAATTAATATCACCAAATGATTTCATGAAAATGAGATGCAAAATAAAAAAATTATTTAATTAATTAATATCACCAAATGATTTCATGAAAATGAGAAACCAACCAAGATATTATTTGATGAAGTATTGAACCCATTATTCAAAATAGTCAAACTTGCTAATGAGCAAAAGAAAGAACACATAATAATAATTTAAACGAAAGTAAGCAGTTGATAAAAATTAACGTTTTTGTTTAAATTGAGATTTTTACGCTCGTTTATAAATTTTAACATATACTCTTGTAGTGAATATCTCATAATATAGTTAATGTATTAATTTTTTCTCAAAGCAAACCAAGGTATGAACCTATTTGAAAATGTTGATTCTGTAGCTCATCATAATTATCAAGATTCTAATGGGGGCCCTTTAAATTTTGTAAAAATTTAGGGGGAATTGTTGGGGCCCAACAAATGGCGACTTACTGGGTGAAGCAGTTATCTCTAATCTATTAAGATTTTATCTCAGGAAGAAAAGAATAAGACTAATAAAAGGATTTAATCTCCCTGAAATAAATTCACTCTGAGACCATATAGTATTAGGATAAACTCAATGTTATAACTAGACAATAGAATTTTCTTTGCAGAAGATTATGACCTGAAATAATGTTTTAATCAAAGAGTCATAATGTTTATAAAAGAAATTCAATACCGTTGAAAGAGCCACTGCTTCCAGCAGACATCCATAGCCTCGACAGGGATGTCATTTAACTCACTCAAATGCTTTAATCCCATCCAATATTTTCATCCACATGATGTATACTTTCATAAAAGTTAAGTTAAAAACATATACCTTCTACCTCTCGACCTGACATTGGTTCATTGCCAGCAGGCCTGTTCAGTACCTCGACGAAGTTGTCTTGGTATCATGTGTGTATTTACCTGCTGCCAGTGAGCCTGTTTAGTACCCTGACAGTTTTACACACACTTCCCACACATAAGTGATTTCAACCCTCTTATGCCACTTTTAAATAGTACTACAATTATAGATTTATTGATGACAAAGAGAGTGGGGTGATACTAGAGGTTAATTGCAATACTGGTGGATAGTTGATCATGTTATTTATTTGCTTTCAAAACTGGAAGTTTTATCATGGTTTAGAGATTTTAGATTTCATTTAAGAAATCATCTAGAGAATGGGGAAGCACTTAAAAGTGATTCCTTAAGAATATGAATGTCATAAAAAGTTTAACGATCAACGTAATTCT
Organism: Picea sitchensis; assembly: GCA_010110895.2. Taxonomy (NCBI): domain Eukaryota; kingdom Viridiplantae; phylum Streptophyta; class Pinopsida; order Pinales; family Pinaceae; genus Picea; species Picea sitchensis. The sequence continues at coordinate 46,378 of SNQJ01S0056786.1, read as the reverse complement.
CAAAGATTTAAACCATATATCTGGTGTAATACTCTGGCAAAGACAATTTGAGGACAAAATAAAAGTGACAATTGACTTAAAAATCAATTGTCTGAGTTATATCCTAATATCAGGACCTCTTTGAACTATTTCAATTTTCTTGAAAAACACTAGTCTTAAAATAAATGCTTCCTTCGACAATGGCTCTTTGATCAAAAATATATTCATTCAAAAAGACAAATAAGAAGAAAACGCATTCAAAGAAATCAAAGAAAAAAAAAACACACACAACAAACCAAATCATATTTTATTAATGGGATTCAAAAATCAGACGTACACAAAATCAAAACAACAAAAGAAAACTTTTCAGGAAATGATTTTGGCCAAAGATAAACTTTAGCTTTTGCTTCCACTAGCATCTCACTATAAAATAAAGGAAGAACTAAATCATATAAAATCTCATGTGCGATAAATTTCTTTTCTTAAGATAGTGATGCATGAGATGCTACTTTGACTAAGCATTATTATTCAAAATTAAAGAGACTAAAAGAAAATAGAAAAATTATTATTAAGATGAGTGCAGTCCTACTCATGGAACCTTGGGTCAGGGTTGAATTGATAGTTCAAATTTACTTATCTCTTTACTTTCCATTTAAAATTTTCATGATGATACTACGTTTTCGAAAATAAATATTCAATGAAAAGCAGAGAGAAAAAGATTTAAAGTTGACTTCCCTGACAACATTCATATTATGGTTCTCTTGATGTATCCACTTGTCTTCATAACTGCATTATTACACAAAGAAATATTGAGAAATAAAACTAAAGGAAACCTACTCCTAAACCTACTCTAAACTACTAAATAGATCAAAACGCTAAGTAAAATCATATTTCTAGTGCAGCCACAAGAGCATCTTCAATCCTGCACAACATAGAAAATAAAAAATCAGAATAAAAGAATGTAGTATTTGTAGATGCAAAAGAAATATGTCATGCTTACCTCCTATATATTCATTTAAAAACAAAACAAGCATGACCTTACCATTCTTTTGAAACTTCTTGATGTACGAATCCTCCAACTATTATGCAATCTTGTCGTGATATGGGTCATAATGGCATGGAAGAGTGTAAGTAAGTTTGGAAAACTTGTCATTATTATAGGGACCTGACATAGCCATCAACCAAGGCCGAAGTGCCCCATCCTCTTGACAATTCTCCAAGTGTTCATCAATTTCTTCACATGAAGAATCTAAGAGAATCATGCTATGCTTACTTCCTAGATATTTAGGTAAAAACAAAACAAGCACAACTTTATCTTTATTATGTAGATTTTTCATATACGAATCTTCAAGCCAATCTAAGATCCTGTCATAAACTTTTTGATGCAAACTATGAATTTGATGAAATGGATATATCAATGGGGAACACAACATAAGACGATACATGATATCAGTTAGATTATTGGTTTGAACCCTTCCTTTGATGATATTGATCGTTTCAAAATGTGAAGCATAAACATTAAAATTCGAACTAATCAAAGAACAAATATGCAATGTAGAATACTCGATCTCCATAAGGATGAGTGCATTGTCTTTTTCAACAATAAATCATGTAAAATCATCTTGCAACATGTCATTTTTCCTTGCGAGTGGCAAAAGTGAAAGAGTATCAAATCCAACTTCATAAATGTTATATTTGGAATTAATTTCACCAAATTTTGGCATATCGAAAAGATTTGATTGTGATGGAAAAGAGTAAAATACTATGGGTAAAGTATCAAATCCATCAGAATCTAAGAAGAGATCGGGATATAAAGAGTAAAATGAATCAGAAATGAGCATATGAAAAGAATATCTTGATCTATGATATTTAACAATGGTATTCTCAAGACATTCCTCTTTACTTTCCTTAAAACTTTCACTCTTTTTTGGTGATAAATTCTTCAACATAATATGATCATCTAAATTTGTCTCATGTATGATACATAATTCAAAACCTTCACGACAACCATCTGATCTTTCTTGTGGATAATGTATGATTTGTAGATGAGGGTTTAAGGTTTCTTCCTCCAATTGCATATCTACATCTCTAATCAATTTCATAGGAATGTTAGAATGCTTAATATCATTTTCATCACCTAAGTGTTCTTCAATAACTGAATTTAAGTACTGCTTAGATATAGAGTTAGAAGAATAAGGACATTCACCTTGCCCCAACATCAAATATTCTTCCACGATGTTCGAGGACTGTGTATACAATGATTCAAAGGAAAAACCAATTTGATTTTCAATAAGAACATTTTCAATAGATTCTACCTCCCTTGCTTGTTCAAAATTTTCGGATGGATTCCTCTCATCCTACAAACAAAATTCTTTTCGCAATTGAGTGATAGGATTTGCAATCGATTCATCATTCATGATTGAATGTGACTCGATGAAAGGGACGCAAGAATCATAGAGGAGATTTAGTACAAATGACATGTCATCAAGATTAAATTTACAGAGAACATGATAGATTCTTGTTGAAAATATTTCTGGAGATGAATTTCCATTGATTAGTAAAGTCTGAAATTCGTCACATAATTGATTGTAATTATATTTTTCAAAATCATCTAAAAATTCATCTACAAATTGAAACCAATCAATAATGTGATATGATGGAAAAGACTCAAACCAATGTTTAATCCGACCCCTGAAAGTGAAAGCAAACAATCTGCATAAAACCCTTAAATCAGAAATGCCATGCTCCAAAACTTGTTAAGATGGTCTTTTGCAGATACATCCCCCCCACCATCAAAGGTGAGTTTGGACAAACGGGAGACTGTATCGTTGGGAATATCAAGTAATGAGAAGTGGAAAGCATGTTACAACACAATGATCTGGGAAGCCATGGGAAATTAAATAAATTCAAAACAAAGACTCTTACAAGGCCATCTTGTCCATCTGGACTGCCCTCTAGTGCATTTCAAGATGACACAAAAGAAGGATTTATAAATCCATAATTATGAAAGGCTAAGGGGTGAAACATTTAATCATTAAATTTACTAATCCCTCCTTCTAGCGCCATTTGTTGATGGACAAATTTGACATGCAGTCAATTGGAAGAATAGATCTAGTTCGATGTTGTCTAAATAACCCAAGCCCTTTTGTGTAACCTATTCTGATGGGTTTAATGGCTCCGTTAGCCAACTAGGGTCCTAAAAAGAAAAATGAAATAAAATAACTAAAGAAAAGATTCTAACAATTGACACAATAATTAAAAATATTTATCTAAGAATGTGAATATACAAATGATTATGAACAATTTATATACAGTTTACAAGGTTTGCATGAAATCTTGCGAAAATGATTGTTTGATAAATTTTATGAATCAAATCTGAATAACACTTCTTTTTGGATTTTTTTTTAAAGATATTAAACAAATAAATAGTAAATGAATACGATTGAAACAATGACACAAAAACAGTCAAAGCTAATTAATGTAATCATCGTTTCATTCATAAACAACTTAACTAAATAACACATAGAATAACTTGTAGCTGATCAACGAAACTGGTATTATATTTTTGTGTTGTATGAGTCCTACCTGTACTGTTGTTAAGGGAAACCTATAACAGAACAATACTAGAACTTCCAGAATACATTCAAAGAAGTATTTGATATTGGAGTAAATTAATAACAACAGGAAGACAACTAATTAAAAATCATGTGATCTTAAGATAATCAATATTTAAGAACGAAAGAAAACTCAATTCTGAGTATTGATATTATCCATCATTTAACATTAGAAATAAATTCCACAATAATCAAATTATCGATTGATCACACATAAAAAATGGAATAAGAAATTATGGACAACATATAACATTTAATAGTATGAAAACACCATATGATGACAAGTTAAAGCTAAAATAAACCATAATAACATTTTTATAATACAAAAGTAATGAAAGAACGAAATGGAATAAGCACCACACAGGTCTAAAGAAAAATATGAATTCCTTTCCCATATTATTTCTCAAAATCACATCCCCATACTATAGTCCTGGAAGAATTTTTGGGATAATAGACTCTTAAAGATGAAAAAAATTAATTAATACATAAATTATAACAATTAATTATGTATTGATAAAAAAGACTAAAGATAATTTAAATCAATGCATAATCAATTATTAAAATAATATGAAGATATTATAATGAAAATAAAACCATTTTACTCACAGGACAAAAGCCATTAAGCAACCTGGAATTCCATATTCTTCTTTGAAAATACTCGTCCATTCTCCCAAAGATTCCAGCCATCCGTTACTCCATTTGAAAATAAGAAAAGTTTACAAAATGAATAATATACAAAAGAGAAAGGGTAAAAATCCTCCTCTCCAATTCTTGGATCCTTTGGCTCTGAACTTTCTCATATATTTATACAATGAATGAACAGTTTGGGCGTCACAATTAATTTTCGCCACCTGAAATTTGCCTCGTAAAGAGACATCAATATCTCTCAAATCGTGAATTTTTTTGGGAATGTTGTTTTACGGAGGGTAAATGTGTCCATTTGTGTTCTGGGTTTTCAACCGTTTCTTCAAATTCATAAGGGTTTGGCTGCAATCAGTCCTGCAAAATCGTCTGTTTGATCTTGACACCTTTCCAAATTTTATCTGTTGTTTCTCATAAAATTATTTGTAGCAATCCAAAATTATTTTTGGATCAATCATATTGAACATATTTGCATAATAAAATCAAGCCATGATCATATATTTATCAAATATTTGATAATAGAAACCTGTGAAACAAAAGAAACCTAAATTAATAACCTAAAAATTGTGAATAAAACAAAATCTAGAAAATAAAAAAAGAATTTAAACTAACTATAAGTTATAAACAAACATTGTTTATAATTTTCTTCCAAATATGATCTTAAAATTCTAGAAGCTTCAAGTTAATGGAGAAGAGAAAAATATTAATTTTGGTTTTTTACAAAATCAAACAAATGATAGATATTTCTTTTATTATTATTATTTTGAAATGAGATGCAAAATGAAAAAAGAATTTAATTAATTGATATCACCAAATGATTTCATGAAAATGAGAAACCAACCAAGATATTATTTGATGAAGTATTGAACCCATTATTCAAAATAGTCAAACTTGCTAATGAGAAAAAGAAAGAACACATAATCATAATTTAAACGAAAGTAAACAATTGATAAAAATTAACGTTTTTGTTGAAATTGAGATTTTTATGCTCGTTTCTAAATTTTAACATATACTCTTGTAATGAATGTCTCATACTATACTGAATTTCTTAAGTTTGTCTCAAAGAAAGCCAAGGTATGGAACTATTTGAAAATGTTGATTCTGTACCTCATCATAATTATCAATATTTTAATGGGGCTCTTTAAATTTTGTAAAAATTTAGGGGGAGTTGTTGGGGTCCAACAAATGGCGACTTACTGGGTGAAGTAGTTATCTCTAATCTGTTAAGATTTTATCTCAGGAAGAAAAGAATAAGACTGATAAAAGGATTTAAAATCCCTAAAATAAATTCACTCTGAGACCATATAGTATTAGGATAAGATCAATGTTATAACCAAACAATAGAATTTTCTTTGTGATGCAGGAGCATCGCCAACACAATCAAGCGAGCCAGCACATCAAGCGGAAGACAGCTGGACACGCCCGCAGATTTCTTTTTGAATTTCACTTTGGAATGGTTGCGCCAAACATTAATGTGGAGAGTTAATGAAGCGCACTTTGTATATTGTAATTGGACCTTGAGCGGATCAGCTCTCGTCCTTAGGTAGATAGACGACATTTATTTTAGTTAATGCTGGTAGATAGGAATTTAATTGTAGATTTGATAGCTTTAGAATTCGAGAGGGAGAACAAAATATAGACACCCTCCTTTGTACATTGTATGATGACTCTGGATTATCAAACATGAGCAAGAAGAGAAGAGCAACAGAGAAATTGTATGCANTGTTGATATTATGCTTATGAATATTTGCTTCTGGTTATGCACTTGCTTTTATATGTTGTGTATGTAATTTCATGGTTGATTTGAAATCTGAGAGAAGGAGTGAATGTGTTTCAATTGTTTTTCTAAGTGAGCCAGAGAATTCCTGCAAGGAGTGCAGTTGAAATTGTCCGCAAGGAGTGCGTGACTGCAGGGTTCAATTAGAGAAGACTATTGTCCTCATTCATCTCAGAAGTGCAGATTTAGCACCGGAGCCGTGTAAGGTGTGCGCAGGTTGGACGATGACTCAGAGTTACGATTCTGAGCAAAAGGGAATTGAGACTGTTGCTGCAGGTTTGTGCGCAGAATCGAAGCTTCAACACTTAGGCATTGTTGAAGATTTGCCGCAAGGAGTGCGTGAAAAGGATTCTTTCGAAGGACCTAGGAGACGTAAGAAAGATCAGAAGGGATAGGTCTTCGAGTCCGTCAAGGAACGACATAGACAAGTCATTCTTGGAAGGCTTTCCGGGAAAGATGCAGGTTTGTGCATAGGGTGATAAAGGTTCAAAGCTTGGGAGAGTAGGAGCCATTGATCGGGATCACGAGGAGCTTGGGTTCTATTCGTGGATCGACATATCGGGAGTTCATAAGGTAAGACTCTAACTTTACGCAACAGAAGTCGCAAGAGTGCGAGACGTGACATTCCGACGATTGTGTGGATAGTGTGGCCCACGGCAAGGTGATGTGACAGGTGATGCGAGATATCGACGTATCAACATCTCGGATATCGGAAGTAGAGGAAGGAGTCATTTAGGATCGCGAGTAGCGAAGTCGCGAGGGAACGAGGTCGCGAGTTCGGCGTTTCAGCACGTCACGTATCGGAGGTTGAAACCTTGAGTGTTGGGGGTCGCGAGTCGCGAAGTGGTGATAGGGAGAAGTTCCGATAATGGTGAAAGAAGGTCAGCGTTGACTTGCATCTCAGGTATCGAAAGTTTGAGAACCTAGGGATAGACCGTGAGTTTGCGAAGCTGTGAGATTCGATTTTCCCGACAATTAAACGAAGGGGAAATCACGCGAAGGAACTGTGGGTGTAGATCTTCTGATGCAGGAGCATCGCTCACTCATCAAGCGAGCTAGCACATTGAGAAGAAACAGTTGGACAGCGCCAGCACACATTTTGAAATACTTGAAAGTTATTGCGCCGCTCTTTAATGAAGTCATTCATAAAGAAGCGCACTTGTATTGTAAAGGGGACCTTGAGCCTTTAAGCTCTCGTCCTTAGTAGATAGGAAGGCATTTAATAGATTTAATGTAGGTAGATAGATGTTTTAAGTCTAGATTAGACAGTTTTAGAGTCTGAGAGGGAAAACGGATATAGACACCCTCACTTGTGTATTGTAAAAAAATCCATAATCATTCAATCAGAAGCAAGAAGAGAAGAGCAGAGCAGAGAGATTGTGAAGAACCACCATGTACAGATATTGAATTAATAGAAAAGATTTGATTCAATTCCATGGCTGGGTTGTTCTCTGTGTATTGATGTTATTATGCTCCTAAATGTTTGCTTCTTTTCATGCATTTGCTTTATATGCTGTGTATGTGATTTCATGGTTGATTTGAAATATGAGAGGATGAGTTAATGAGTTTCAATTGTTTCTCTAAGTGAGCCAAAGAATTTATGCAAGGAGTGCAGTTGAATTTGTCCGCAAGGAGTGCGTGACTGTAGGGTTTACTTGGAGATAACTTTTGTTCCCATTCAGCTCAGAAATGCAGATTTGGCACCAGAGCCATGCAAGGCGTGCGCAGGTTGGACGAAGACTCAGGGTTGCGATTCTGAGAAAAGGGAATTAGGACTGTTGCTGCAGGGTAATGCGCAGAGTTGAGAAAGCTTCAACACTTAGTCGTGTTCGAAGATTGCCGCAAGGAGTGCATGCAACAAGTCCTCATAAAGACTTGTGAACTGAGGATAAGCTTAGGAGAGATAGGCCTACAGTTAACTGAGGGAGAATTGTAAGGGTGTTGTGGAAATCCTGAGAGAAGCTCCACAGGTTGGTGAGTGGTTGAACCAGTTTCCACTGAGGGAATGGTTATTTCATTTCGCAGAAGATAGCAAGGAAGGATGGATGGTTGAAATCCCCTGGAGAGATTTCACGAGAATCCGAGGACTGTTAGATCGGATCATTAGATCCGCACGTGCCATTGCATATCGGCATATCGCGAGTTGGAGCACCAAGCTGTTGAAGTGAGAATGGCGATATCGCGATCCATGACATCCCGATAGGATCGGAATTGTTGATCGTGGGGACACGTGTCAAGGAATCCCAAGGAATCGGGGTTCTCGATGACAGAAAATGCTTGTAGGTTGGATTTGCAATCGACGATATCTCGAAGGTAATGTGGCAGTGTGGGACCACAGGCGCTATTGGAGTACAGGTGGCATTATATCGGCCTGTCGGCACATCGGGAATCGGAGTTTGGAAATTCAAAGTGTCGACATCGCGAGTAGCGATATCCCGATAGGGAAAACTCCGATAGTAGAAGAGGAGAAATTCAACGATTAACCCATATCGGGGTTCGGGGACTCGTGAGGCATAAGGCACGTGAGCATAGAATTTGCGATATCGCGAATTCCAATTTTCTGACAGATAAGGGAGATCATTGGAGAGTGTTGTGGGTGAAGAATTCCTGAGAGGGAATTAGAAGAGTAATCTAACTCTTTGGGCTGAGGGAAGAGAAGGTCCTGGTGAGAGCGATCATTCTCCGAGGAGTGGGGAAGGTTGCGTCAGAGTGGTATCAGAGCGGGAGTAACTCTTTGCTTTCTATAGCAGAGAAGAGGATTCATCATGCCGCCCAGGAGAGAAAGACAGTCACCAGATCCAGAAGACAGGGAGGTGCGAAGAAGAGGCAGGCCAGCAGGAAATCCAAAAATGGAGCGACAGATGAGAGATCTCAGGGCGAGACTCAAAGAGATGGAAACTGCACAAAGACGCAGAGTTGGTGCAGGGGATCTTAGTGATTCCGAAGTAGAAGAGGAAGTTGGACATGCAGAAGAAGTCACAGCAGAGGATGCATCGACCGAGTGGTTGATCAAAGCCATCGCCAGGATGGGCGCAAAGGCGAAAATGGATATTCCAGTCTACAAGGGAAGTCTGGATGCAGAAGAGCTATTGGACTGGATCCAAGCTCTTGACACCTACTTTGATTATGAAGAGATCGAAGAAGACAAGAAAGTAAGACATGCTGTCACCCGATTGAAGGGGCATGAAACATTATGGTGGGACGAGCTACAAGCTGACAGACACTGCAAGGGAAAGCAGAAGATCAAAAGTTGGGATCGGATGATCACGAAGATGAAGGAGAAGTTCATCCCCAGAGATTATCAGATCACACTGTTCAGGAGAATGAAAAACCTAAGGCAGAAGTTGATGACGGTGAAGGAGTACACCGAAGAATTTTACAGGCTCAATATCAGGGAAGGTCATCAGGAGAGCGATGATGAGAAGGTAGCCAGATATCTGAATGGTCTGAGATATGACATTCACGACGAATTAAGCATGGTAACCATCCAAACAGTTGAGGATTCTTATCATATGGCTCTAAAAGTCGAGGAGAATCTGAGCCGTAAGCAAGGTCAGCGAGGGTGAGGCAGAAGTCAGCCCAGAGGCAAGGCAGTTGCCCAGGAGAAATATTAGAAGCCCAAGGAAGAATGGAAGAGACCTCAGGGTAAGGTTGAGAGAGGTGGAACCTCACAGCGAGGACCACATGTTGAACAGAGGGCGCAGCATACAGAGAAGGGTAGCGGTTATGCTGATGCAAACACTCTTCCTCGTACTAGAGGTCGAGGTAGAGGAAGAGGAGGAGTAATCACATGTTTTACATGTGGGAAGAATGGGCACAAGTCATTCGAATGTCCATAGAAGAAAACGAACAGAGGAGAATCTCACATCACTGAGGCGCAAAGGCGTGATGTTGAGGATGAAGAAACCGGAAGTGGGAAGTCACTGACGGTGCATAAAGTTCTCTTAACACCTGAGAAGGAGGTGGAGGAAACAGTTCAGAGGACCTGACTATTCAGAACCACATGCAAGACCAAGGGCTGGAAATGCAAGGTCATCGTGGATAGTGGGAGCACAGACAATCTCATTTCAACCGAGATGGTAGAAAAGCTGGAGTTGGAGATGACCAATCACCCGAGTCCATACAAAGTTTCATGGCTGCAGAAGGGACATCAGGTGAGTGTCACTAAACAATGTTTAGTTGAATTCAAAATGGGGGAATATAAGGATAAGATTATGTGTGATGTCATTCCCATGGATGTATGTCATGTATTGTTGGGTAGACCATGGAAATATGACAGAAATGTGGTTCACGATGGGAGGATGAACACATATACCTTAGAGAAATATGGGAGGACGCACAGGTTGCTTCTGATAAAAGATAAATAAGTAAAACTGGAACTAAGCAGTACCATAATTCTCATGAGTGGGAAGGAGCTTCTCACAGAGATGGAGAAGAAAGAAGATCCACAATTCTTTGTGGTCAGGAAGCCGAGAATTGTTCTGACTAGCACAAGAGTGGACGACTTTCCAGAAGAGATTCAGGAACTGCTGGGAGAGTTTGCTGATATCATCGTGGATGAATTACCTTGTTCGTTGCCACCGATGAGGAGCGTGAGTCATCACGTCGATCTCATACCCGGAGCCATTTTTCCGAATAAAGCTGCGTATAGGTTGACGCCACAGAAAAATGAGGAAGTCAAAAGGCAGGTACAGGAACTGCTGGATAAAGGATTGGTCAGGGAGAGCTTGAGTCCATGTGTTGTTCCAAATGTACTAAGTCCGAAGAAGGATGGAGGCTGGAGAATGTGTACAGACTCCAGAGCGATAAACAAAATTACCATCAGGTACAGATTTCCACTGCCGAGAATGGATGATCTGATGGATTGCCTGAGTGGGGCAAATTACTTTTCAAAGATTGATTTGAAAAGCGGATATCACCATATTCGCATGAGGGAAGGTGATGAATGGAAGACAACATTCAAGACAAATGAAGGTTTGTACGAATGGATGGTCATGCCGTCTGGTTTGAAAAACACGCCAAGCACATTCATGAGACTGATGAATGAAGTCCTGAGGGAATTCATCGGGAAATTCATTGTCGTATATCTGGACGATATACTGATTTTCAGCAAGACCAAGGCTGAACATTTGAAACATTTGGCCATTGTAATGAGGAAGCTACAGCAGGAGAAGTTGTTGATCAATATGAAGAAGTCTTCATTTATGCAGACGGAGCTCATTTATTTGGGCTTTGTTATTTCAACAAATGAGTTGAAGATGGATCCGAGTAAGGTAGAAGTGATCAAGAATTGGCCATCACCGAGAAATGTTTTCGAGGTGAGGAGTTTCCATGGTTTGGCTAGTTTCTACAGAAAATTCATTAGGAATTTCAGTGGGATTAGTGCAGCGATGATGGACACCATGAAAAAAATACATAAAGTTTTTCATTGGACAACAGAGGCTGAGAAAAGCTTCAATCTGTTGAGGCGAAAGATCACAGAGCAACCAATGTTGGCGTTGTCGGACTTCAAGAAGACATTTCAGGTGAAATGTGATGCAAGAGGATATGCCATCGGAGGGGTCTTGAGTCAGGATGACAGACCAGTGGCATATTTCAGTGAGAATCTAGGTGAAGCAAAGCTAAAATACTCCATGTACGACAAATAATTTTATGCCATTATACAGGCATTGAAGAAGTGGAGGCATTACTTGATACCCAAAGAATTTGTATTGTACAGTGATAATCATGCATTGCAGTTTGTGAGTCAATAGGATAAGTTGAACCAGAAGAATGAAAAATGGGTAGAGTACATGCAGAATTTCACATTTGTGATTAAACACATTTCAGGGACTGCTAACAAAGTGGCTGATGCTTTGAGCAGGAAATGCTTGTTGCTACAGGAATTTTGAGTCAAAACCTTGGGTTTTGAAAACATTAAGGACATGTATGCAGGTGATGCATATTTTGCAGAGGCATACGAGGCAGCTGAGAATCCAGTTCTCAGAGATCGGAGTCCGTGGATCGACTACATGATCCAGGAGGGATTGTTGTTCAGAGGCAATCAACTATGTATTCTGAATTGCTCCATGAAGGAGAATTTGGTGAAGGAAAAGCATAGTGGCGGATTAGCAGGTCACTTTGGTCATGACAAAACGTTTGCAAAGCTGAGCGAATCGTATTTTTGCCCAGGGATGCGAGTAGATGTCAAGAGATTTGTTGACAGGTGTCGAATTTGTTAGCATTCAAAAGGGAGAAAGTAGAACACGGGTTTTTATCAGCCGTTTCCCATACCTGAGAGACCATGGGAGGCGATAAGCATGGATTTTGTATTAGGTTTGCCGAGGACGCAGAGAGTGGTTGATTCCATCTTTGTAGTGGTGGACAGGTTTTCAAATATGGCACATTTTATTCCGTGTCAAAAGACCAGCGATGTGACCCACATCGCAAACTTGTTTTTCAAAGAGGTTGTTAGACTTCATGGATTGCCAAGAAGTATAGTCTCGGACAAGGATACAAAATTCATAGGTCATTTTTGGAGGACGCTATGGAAGAAGCTAGGAACTAACTTGGTGTTTAGTTCATCTTACCATCCGCAGACAGACAGACAGACCGAGGTGGTCAACAGAAGTCTTGGAGACTTGCTGAGAAGCTTGGTGATGGAGCACCATAGCAGTTGGGACAATGTGTTTCCACAGGCAGAGTTCACGTACAATGATTCGGTGAATCGGAGTACAGGTAAAAGTCCATTTCAGATTGTGTATGGAACACAACCGAGGGGAGTTTCTGAACTCAGGGAGTTAGAACAGACTGCAACTAGCAGCGCGAGCACTGAAGAATTCACTGAGGTGATGGAGGAACTTCACACGAAGGTGAAGCAGCGACTGCAGAAGTCAAATCAAAAGTACAAGCGCAGGGCATATCAACATCAGAGACAACTTCAATTTGGAGGTGGTGATCTATTTCTCGCACACTTTAGGAAGGAAAGGTTCCCAAGGGGAACATATAACAAGCTCAAGATGAAGAAAATTGGACCTTGCAGAGTCCTGAAGAAGTTCGGAGAGAACACTTATGAAATTGAGTTGCCAGATGGCATCAGGATATCTCCAATATTTAATGTTTCAGATTTATACCCATATAGGGCTGGAGAGACAGAGGCTAGAACTTAGGGACCAGTGATCCAATGGCAGAAGCAATTACCAGTAGCAGAGAAGCCGTAGATGGAGTGCATCCTGGACAAGCGAGCGGGAAAGAAGACCAGGAGGAAGCAGTACTTCGAGTACCTGGTGAAATGGAAAAATCACCCAGTAGAAGATGCTAGCTAGGAAAATGAAGCAGTGATACAAAAGCATGGACAGACCGTGCAGGAGCTCCTGGACAGGAGCCGATGAAATTTTTCAAGTCGAGGAGTATGATGCAGGAGCATTGCTCACTCATCAAGCGAGCCAACACATTGAGAAGAAACAGTTGGACAGCGCCAGCACACATTTTGAAATACTTGAAAGTTATTGCGCCGCTCTTTAATGAAGTCATTCATAAAGAAGCGCACTTGTATTGTAAAGGGGACCTTGAGCCTTTAAGCTCTCGTCCTTAGTAGATAGGAAGGCATTTAATAGATTTAATGCAGGTAGATAGATGTTTTAAGTCTATATTAGACAGTTTTAGAGTCTGAGAGGGAAAACGGATATAGACACCCTCACTTGTGTATTGTAAAAAAATCCAGAATCATTCATTCAGGAGTAAGAAGAGAAGAGCAGAGAAGAGAGATTGTGAAGAACCACCATGTACAAATATTGAATTAATAGAAAAGCTTTGATTCAATTCCATGGCTGGGTTGTTCTCTGTGTATTGATGTTATTATGCTCCTAAATGTTTGCTTCTTTTCATGCATTTTCTTTATATGTTGTGTATGTGATTTCATGGTTGATTTGAAATCTGAGAGGATGAGTGAATGAGTTTCAATTGTTTCTCTAAGTGAGCCAAAGAATTCCTGCAAGGAGTGCAATTGAATTTGTCCGCAAGGAGTGCGTGACTACAGGGTTTACTTGGAGATAAATTTTGTTCCCATTCATCTCAGAAATGCAGATTTGGCACTAGAGCCGTACAAGGCGTGTGCATGCTGGACAAAGACTCAGGGTTGCGATTTTGAGCAAAGGGAATTAGGACTGCTACTGCAGGGTAATGCGCAGATTTGAGAAAGCTTCAACACTTAGTCGTGTTCGAATATTTCCGCAAGGAGTGCGTGCAACAAGTCCTCATAAAGATTTGTGAAGCGAGGATAAGCTCAGGAGAGATAGGCCTACAGTTCACTGAGGGAGAATTGTAAGGGTGCTGTGGAAATCCCGAGAGAAGCTCCACAGGTTGGTGAGTGGTTGAACCAGTTTCCACCGAGGGAACGGTTATTTCATTTAGCAGAAGATAGCAAGGAAGGATGGAGGGTTGAAATCCCCTGGAGAGATTTCACGAGAATCTGAGGACCGTTAGATCGGATCATTAGATCCGCATGTGCCATCGCATATCGAGATATAGTGAGTTGGAGAACCAAGTTGTTGAAGCGAGAATGGCGATATCGCGATCCACGACATCCCGATAGGATCTGAATCGTTGATCGTGGGGACACGTGTCAAGGAATCCCAAGGAATCGGGGTTCGGAGAATCGGGGTTCTCGACAATAGAAAATTCTTGTAGGTTGGATTCGCTATCCACGATATCTCGAAGGTAACGTGGCAGTGTGGGACCACAGGCGCTATTGGAGTACAGGTGGCATTATATCGGCCGGTCGGCACATCGGGAATCGGAGTTTGGAGATTCAAAGTGTCGGCATCGCGAGTAGCAATATCCTGATAGGGAAAACTCCGATAGTAGAAGAGGAGAAAGTCAACAATTGACCCATATCGGGGTTCAGGGACTCGTGAGGCATAAGGCACGTGAGCATAGAATTCGCGATATCGCGAATTTTGATTTTTCGACAGATAAGGGAGATCATTGGAGAGTGATGTGGGTGAAGAATTCCCGAGAGGGAATTAGAAGAGTAATCTAACTCTTCAGGCCGAGGGAAGAGAAGGTCCTGGTGAGAGCGATAATTCTCCAAGGAGTGGGGAAGGTTGTGTCATCTTTGGATTGGAAGATAGAAGAGTATTGGCGCTCTTCGGGACGAGAGAAATAAGGTCCTGGAGGAGGCGATCGTGCTCCAAGGAGTGCGGTTGCATAAAGTGGTATCAGAGCGGGAATAGTTCTTTGTTTTATGCAACAGGGAGGAAGAAGACTTCATCATGCCACCCAGAAGGGAAAGGAAGTCACCTGATCTCGAAGACAGGGAGGTGAGAAGAAGAGGTAGGCCAGCAGGAAATCTAGAAATGGAGAGGAAAATGAGAGATCTCCGAGCAAGGCTTGAGGAGATGGAGACAACACAGAGACACGGAGTTGGTGTAGGGGATCTTAGCAATTCCGAAGTTGAAGAAGAAGCTGGACATGCAGAAGAAGTCACAGCAGAGGATGCATCAACTGAGCGATTGTTCAAGGCTATTTCCAGGATGAGTTCCAAGACCAAAATGGACATTCCAGTCTATGAAGGAAGCCTGGATGCATAAGAGTTGTTGGACTGGATCAGGGCTCTTGACACCTACTTCGACTATGAAGATATCAAAGAGGACAAGAAGGTCAGGCATGCTGTCATGCGTTTGAAGGGACATGCAGCATTATGGTGGGACGAGCTACAGGCAGATAGACGTTCCAAAGGCAAATAGAAGATCAAAAGCTGGGATTGAATGATCGCGAAGATGAAAGAGAAATTCATCCCAAGAGACTATCAAATCACACTATTCAGGCGAATGCATAACCTAAGACAGAAGCTGATGACGATAAAGGAGTATACCGAGGAATTTTATCGACTCAACATCCGAGCAGGTCATTGGGAGAGCGATGATGAGAAGGTGGCAAGATATCTGAATGGTCTGAGATACGACATTCAGGATGAATTAAGCATGGTAACCATCCGAACGGTTGTTGACGCTTACCATATGGCTCTGAAAGCCGAAGAAAAGCTGAGCCGTAAGCAAAGTCAGCGAGGGCGAGCCAGGAGTCAGCCCAGAGGCAAGGAACTTGCCCAGGAGAAATATCAGAAGCCCAAGGAGGAATGGAAGCAACCTCAGGGTAAGGTTGAGAGAGGTGGAACCTCACAGCGAGGATAGCCATATGTTGAACAGAGAGGACAACAGAATGATCCGCGAGGATATTATGCTGACGCAAACACTCTTCCTCATACTAGAGGTCGAGGTAGAGGAAAGGAGGAGTTATCACATGTTTCACATGTGGGAAAAATGGGCACAGGTCATTCGAGTGTCCAGAGAAGAAAAAGGACAGCGGAGAATCTCACATCACTGAAGCCCAGAGGCGTGATGCTGAGTCTGAAGATGCAGAAAGCGGAAGATCACTCGGAATGCATAAAGTCCTTTTGACACCCGAGAAGGAGGTGGAGGAAATAGCTCAGAGGAGCCAATTGTTCAGGACAACTTGCAAGACCAAGGGATGGAAATGTAAGGTCATCGTGGATAGCGGAAGCATAGACAATCTCGTTTCAATCGAGATGGTGGAAAAGTTAGAGCTGGAGACAACCGATCACCCGAGTCCATATAAAGTATCATGGCTACAAAAAGGACATCAGGTGAGTGTCACTAAACAGTGTTTGGTTGAATTCAAAATAGGTGGGTATAATGATAAAATTCTGTGTGATGTTATTCCCATGGACGTATGTCATTTATTGCTGGGTAGACCATGGCAATATGACAGAAATGTTGTTCATGATGGGAAAATGAACACATATACCTTACAGAAGGATGGGAGAGCACACAGGTTGCTTCCAATAAAGGATAACGAAGTGAATTCGGAAGTAAACAACACAATACTTCTCA
>SNQJ01S0056786.1:0-11777 GCA_010110895.2 Picea sitchensis | reverse complement strand
GATGTATTTGGTAAATACTCGACCAGACATTTGCTTTGCCATGAATACACTAAGCCAGTTCCAGGTGGAACTAATACATGAGAATTGGATAGCTGCAAAGCATGTATTAATATATATTTGTTGGACAATAAAATATGGTTTGAGATATACCGCATCCAACGATATACAACTTCATGGATTCACAAACTCTGATTGGACAGGAAGTGCAGAAGATAGAAAGAGCACTTCAGGTATGTGTTTCAGCTTGGGCTCTTCTATGATATCCTAGGGAGACAGGAAACAAAAGTCTGTCACACTCAACACAACAGAAGCAGAGTATATGGAAGCATGCGAAGCATGCACAGAAGCAATATGGTTAAGGAAGTTAATCTTTGATTTATTTGATCAGATTCCAGAATCGACCATAATATATTGTGATAATCAGAGTTGTATAAGATTATCAGAACATCCTATGTTTCATGAAAGGTCGAAACACATTGAGATCAAATACTACTTTATTTGAGATAAAGTCTAGGAAGGAGAGGTAAATCTTGAATATATCCCCACTGATGAGCAGACAACAAACATTCTAACAAAACCTCTATCCAGAATAAATTTTTCATATTTTCGCGAGAAGATGGGGATTGTGGAAATAAATCCCTTAGCTGAAAGAGAAGACTCTCTAGGTTAGGAGGGAGTACTAAAATTATTATTGAAAAATATTATTGAAACATTTATCTTTGCGATTGGAAAATAGTCCACCTTGGATAGATTCTTTCATGTTCGAAAAGTGGATTGATATTTCTGACGAACATCGATTTCCAATTGTGGTTAACATGGGAAATGGTCCAGATTGCTGATGTATCATAGACAACGAATTCCCATTATGGTTAACATGGGGAGTGGTCTAGGGAAGTCTCTCTTCTTGAGGGTTACTCAAGAAGATTGGCCCGCCTCACTGGACAATGATTTCTCATTATGGTTAACATGAGGAATGGTTTGTTTTGGAGGTTGATGCAGGACAGTCTTTTCCTCTTGTGGTTAACAGAGGAAATGGTCTAGACCGTCATTCCTTAGGGTTTATACATTCTCTATAGGGTGCACTTTGATTAGTGTAGGAGGAATGGCCCAAGGTGGGGAATGGCCCAAGCTCAAAAATCAGGGACATACATTCCTCAGGGTTTATACATTCTCTCCAGGTTGCACTTTGATTAGAGTAGGAAGAATGGCCCAGGGTGGGGAATGATCCAGGTTCAGAAGACAGGACAATTATTCTTCCTTGCTTGAGAAGAATAGTCTAGATATCTCATTGTTCTACTCTGAGCACACTCCTTCATATTCTAACATCCTCTACCTATGCCACAACCTCTACCTCCTCTAAAAAAAGAGTAGAAGCTTCAATCATGGCAGTTGAAAGTTGCTTCTTCTTCTCATCAACTTTCAAATTACTTTGAAAATCCTGATCAAAAGGTTCCTCATTCTTTTTCAACCCGTCTTCATGAACTTGAAGACTACCAAATAAATCAGTAAGGGTTAGCTGAGATAAATCCCTTGACTCTTCTATAGAAATATAAATTGGATAAAACTTTTTGGGAAGACTTCTGAAAACCTTTTCAACAATCTTCCTATCTTCAAGTATTTTAGCATGAGCATGAATAACATTTACAATATTTTGAACTCCAGTGATAAAAAATTAAACATTCACTTTCTTTCATAGATAGAGTCTCAAAATATTAACAACCTTTACCTTGAAAAAACCTTTATAAGATTTTTCCAAAGTTTTCCAAGCATTATGGGAAATTCCACATTCTGCATTTTCTGGAAACACAAAGATATCAAATCCTCTTTGAAGAAGAAATAGATTCTTAGCATCCCTTTTCCTATTCTCCTTCAATTATATCTTCTGATCAAGTGATAATGCATTATAAGTAGCTTGATCAACTGGAAATAAGCATCCATAAATCTTGTGAGATGAGCAAAGTTCTCATCTTTACACTCCAATACTCATAACTTTCCCCATAGAAAAGAGGAATCGGGTACTGGGGTGAATTGTTATTTTGGGCCATTATATCCTTCTTCTAGCTGCAAACAAACACAAACCTGGGAGCTCTGATACCAAATGAAGAATTTGTAAAATGGATTTAAGTGCTCATTGAGAAGTCACGCCAAGAAAATTCAGATTCATAAAAATAAACTCTATTTGAAAAAAATGATTATCAGCTATAGCTTATGAGAAACAAAAAAATCAGATATCTTATTCCAAACAATAAAAAAGAGTACAAAGTACCTCTACTGAAAAACAATAAAAAAACAGAGTATCTTTGTTTTCACACATAAATTTTAGATGTTACAGTGCACAAGTAACAAAACTTTATCACTAACAATACTCACTAAAACACATTACCCTAAA
The DNA here is from genome assembly GCA_010110895.2 of Picea sitchensis. Lineage (NCBI taxonomy): Eukaryota > Viridiplantae > Streptophyta > Pinopsida > Pinales > Pinaceae > Picea > Picea sitchensis. The sequence goes on along the minus strand of SNQJ01S0056786.1, from coordinate 9,388 downwards.
CAAGAAAGTACATTTTCTATAAATAGAATTTGATGGGCTTCAATTCAACGAATAAAAATCGAAACATGTTGGAGAAACATGGCAGGTTCAAAACAACAAATGGGAGCTATGGTTACACAACTGAGATAACTAAATGCCGAAAATGTAGGCATCACGTTTTTCAATACATTTAAGATTGTGATAATAGATACATGGTTACTCCATACAGTACAAGAGATGGAGAAATCAAACTTGTTCTAAACCAGCTTGGATGGCCAACAAGAATAGTCTTGAGGAGGAAACTGGAGTACGCGTGTTACAATAGCAACAATGATTCACTGATAATCATGGACGAGTCCATGAACCATTCTCGAAAGATTGTGACCTTCAAAATTTTACAAATAATAGCCAGAAAATTAACAGACTCTCCAGAATTGTTAGAATGTAGAGACCTATTTCCAGGAGAGTCTGACATATCTCATTGGGATTTTGATATCTCAAATTTCAGAGGTATAATTCACAATATCAATGAGAAAGTTTCAAAGTTTTGGAATTGAAGGAGTATGAGTTGTTGTTTACCATATGAGATGAAGGCGACGATGATTATTTGGATTTGGAGTTTCTAGGTCCAAGAAATATGGAAATTATGATACCTTATAAGAAAAACTCTTTGGGACCAAAAGTAGAAATCGCAGTAAGAATTTATTCCAAATGCAATGGATGGCTGCGTAAGGAAACTTGGCTCCCTATCGACCCTGAATATTATGTTGACGTTGAATTCATTGTACTTTGTGGAACAACAGACACAATACTCGTCCAACAATATCAAGCGTCGTTGAAAATAATAATAATAATAATAATAATCTATTTTTAAGGTCACGGCCAAGCCAACACACCAAATTGGTGTATGAGACCCCCTTGTTTGTGGGACAAGGGACCCCCCTCCACCCAAATATTTGACTGGTAAAGTCTATGAAGGTATACATACCCTAGCCCCCTCTGGATTTGAACCTGTGACCTCTTAAGAGGAAACACATGTTCTTAACCATTAGGCCCACTCAGGTTGTATATAAATTCTGATGTCCCTAAAATAATAAAAATAACAGATATTCATGCAAATTTCCGCCCTTACTATTTGCATAGAAGAAGAATGTTCATCTGTTAGACCCCAAGCGATAGTCTCCACATTTGTAATTTACAAGGTGAGATTTTGGTGACATTTGAAGACCAGTGACTCTGTCAACCAATTTTATTCAAGAATTCTTGCATTAGAAATGCCCAAAATGTTCTCATTTTTGTTTTCTCAAGTGGATCCCAACATTTGTGTACCATCAATGCGAGCAACATTTTTATTGGCAAATTCTTGGCAAAGATTACAATGCAAGATTTTCCGAATTCTGAAGAAAATGAAATAAGAGAGTCTGTCCTCGATTTTCCAATCATAAGATTTCTATTCGATGAAAAGAGAGATGAACTTTTCACCATAAATGATATGAAACTTTGCAAATGGTCTCATGAATTGTGCAGAGATACCATAATCGAAATAAGGTTCTTCTTCAATCCATGAACATAGAGAACTTCCTTCATCTTCTTTGGCTCTCCTCAATCTAACTTGTAGGAGGATTCTCCTACTCTTTTGATCAGATATTGGTAGTCATTTCCCAATTTCACCTTGTGCGGTGAATCCTTATGAGTAAGGTTAGACAAGGGGTCTTTATAACCTGTGATGTGCTTGGAAGCACCCCTATCCACCAACCAAATGCCACTTTCGTGAGTGATAGTTCCTATAAGGGATGAGATAAGAACATACTCCTCATCACTTGATTCATCTTCCTTTGCAGCCTTCTTGGGTGGCTCATCATCTTTAGTTGTATGAACATTATTCCTTTTAACTCATTTATTTTCCTTGGTCTCTGAATGAGGGAACAATTCCTATAAATGTGTCCCATTTTATGAAAGAGAAACATTTGATATTTGGGTTATTTCTTCGGCCTTCTGAAACTTCTTGGGTGAGGAGTGTTCTTTCTTGATCTCTCCTTTCCTGGTGTGGGAGGCTAGGGCTTGATCATCATCTGTCTTATTCTCTTATCTTGTTTCCATACTTTCTTCTTCTTGGTTGCAATCTTCCCATAGCCTATTGAACAAGTGAAGCTTCCTTCTTGAGCATATCCCTTGAATAAATTCATCCCATGACCATAGGATGCCATTCAATGTGGTTATCACCATTTATTCTCCATTCATTGTATCACCAATGGCATATATATGCTCCTTGATTTGGTTCAATCTTGAGAAGTAAGAGTGGATGGTTTCTAAATTATGCATCCTCACATTCTTTAACTGATTTCTCATGGTCATTCTTCAGTTGATGTTGTTTACTTCAAATAGTCGAGTTAAGGCATCCATAATTTATTTTGGAGTGGATAATGAAGATATGTGATGAATAATATCATCCTTAAAGGAGTCTGCAAATCCTCTTTGCTTTGACCATATCCTTCTTGTGCTTTGCTTTAGCCTCATCTCCCTCTTGTTCTGAAACCTCTTCTTTAATGAACTTCTATAGTTCATGCTCTTCTAGGAGGAGTGATACTGTGTACCAGGATATGAATTTTTCAGATCCCTTCAACTTCTCATCAATCTTGGTTTCGTTAGTCATCCAACCTGTAATGTACCTCAAAATTTACATAAAAAAAAAAATTAATTGGGGACGTTGAGTTGGTTTTGTGTCCTTGAGGATTTTCAGTTACTTTTCAACCCTAAGGTACATCAATATTATTTCCTTTCACTCCTCTATCCTATTTAACAAAATGTCATCGCTTCCTATTTTGGTAATGTGTCATACACGAACAACAAGTCCATAACTAGGGACCATTCGTTTCATGGCAACCTAATACTATCCACTGTCTTATTTTCAAAGCCACCTTAAGACATGTAGAAGTAACTACTTAGAGTCACTATCATACATTGCGAGGTTAGAGGTGCCAGAACTTAATAAGTTCAATTCGATATGTGTATGTAACATTATTAAATCAACAAGGAGAAGTTAACCCTATTCAGAAAAAAAAGGTATAGTGTTTTAACATCGGTCATTAAACTTGCACCTTGAAACTAATGTGCGCAGAGGGTTAATCTTGTGGAGGTTATGGTTATGATTGTATTACATATCACTTTTTAGGTAATGACAAGGGATAACAACCTCGATTGTTTAATGAAAGGTATTTGTATTCGACATATAACGGTGCAGTAAGAAAACCATCCGGTTGCCTCGCCATTAATGCTCTTAGCAACCGATATAGGTGGAAACTCTTGTGCCTTAAAGGCATGTCTGCACATTTAAAGTGCCTGGGAATATGTCTACTCGGTACAGAGCTCGACTAGCGTGTCCTAAGAATATGTTGACACCTCCCCTGTGATCACATGGTCTAAGTACGAAACCTCCTCCCCTTTACTCCATTCGGAGGTTACTCCCGTACCCTTCACTCTCATTCAGGTTTTGGTTTGGGTGAAAGAGGAAGCATCGTCTCAGTCCATTTTCATTCGCACCCTGGTTAAGGTTTTTGTGAAGGAGGGGAGACGTTACAGACCATTCCTTTGTCTGGCTTAAACATCATGGCCAGGAGTTCACGGTTCCATTTCCTATGCTAGATGCATGGAGATTCTGGGTGGCACTTCTCGACAACAGCTCTCTGTGGTAAGTTTACCTTCGTCTATTCTTTTATTTATGCGTTAGAATCATTCTCCCTCGTATGTAGGTCTATGAACACCTCTGTTCTTGGTTGGCCCTCGATAGTATCCTCATCTTACTTCCAGGGTACTGTGGTAAAAAGGAGTCGGGTTCTATTGGTAAGGGTTTGGTTCCTATCATAGCTTTCCCCTGTTACTGCACCATTCATCCTGTCGAGACCAAGCCATTCATCGTATCACAATGTCTGTTATGAAAGTTTACTTGAAATGTTTATTTTGTTAAACCCTTGTTATTGGTCCTGGTTTCCTCTGTTGGATAGTCCTCTGGTGCATCAATGATCTTTTGTGTTTGACTATAGTGTTCGCTAGTATCATTAATTAGAAGCGAAGTTTTTCCAATGGTTGAAAGTGTTTAATCTCTTTTGTTTATGTTGAATGTTTCAAAGGTTTTTATATTTACCAAGTTCATTTATACGCCTTTCATTCTTTTTGTTATTCCTACAATAAATTCTTTGGATTATGCACTGGTATCTATTATTAATGATGCGCCCCTTGATGTGCGAGGGTACCCATCTGGGAGGCACAAAATCCTCTTCCCCTTTCGGTCCAAGAGGTGTAGCGTGATGGCAGAAGGCACAAACCATCCGATTCAGTTAAGTATTCAACGACCACATTTATAGTTACTTTATGTTCTATAACTTAAACATATTATCCTGTTTGGTTATGTTTTAATGCTTCTCGTTATTTTGTGCAGGTGTGGGCATGCCGAAGCATGGGGATTCCCTCTTCACTCCATCAAAAGGTATTCGGGCTCCAACATAGTATCTAAGTTATTTCAATATTTCAAACCCCACTGGTCCAGGATTTGTTCCATTCCTAATGTCTGGAAAATTTAATTCCAAGTTCTGTAATAGTTGATACAGGGTACGCCCTGAATTGTATAAAATAATTTTGGTATACAGAACCACCGCACAGGTTGCACCTGGTTAGACTTTGATAAATAGACAGCCATTTTTGTTAAGTAAAGTGATCATTATATAACGTGTATTAATTTGTTGTGGATTTGGGATCCTAAAGTATTCTCCTCTATATGTTTCGAGGATGGTTTTGGTACTACAGATTCAAATTTATTTCCTGCCTATTCTAGCTATTTTTGTTCCCAGAATTGAATCTTATTATTGAATGTATAGTTCCTTTCCCGAAATGATTCGGCCATGCATAGTGATACGCTTAAGCATTTTGTTCTTTCCCAGAAAAAATGTGCGATGATTCCTAGATTTCGTTTATGCTTAATTTTGATGTAAAAATTAGTTTCGGGCTGACGCATCACAAGCTATTTACCTTCTATTTTAGTCATCATTGTTGAGTAAGCCTTTAACAGTCTGCTTAATAGTGAAATGGATAGCTTCATTATCAGTTTGGATTTACGCACTATGTACTATTTACCTTCTGTTTTCTATTATCATTATTGTATAATCCCTTATAGGTCTATTCACCAGAAGGTTCGATGGCATCATTATTCGTTTGGGTTTACGAATCATGCACTATTTACGTTCTGTTTCTATTACCATTATTAAATAAGTCTCTATAGGTCTGGTTTGGGTTTACATATCGTGCAATCTTTACCTTCTGTTTCTATTACCTTTATTGAATAAGCCTCTATAGGTATGCTCACACAAAATAGGCAGCATGGTTATTACGACAAAAAATTGTGGTTTAACTGTAGGTAAGTTTTTGATTAACATAATCATCCTTAACTTACTGTCATATCTATATTGAATTATATATGTATATATAGCCTTGTTGTAATGGGGTCTGAGGAGATTTTCCCTTTTCTTTGGAATAAAAATTTATGTCTTATACGGTTATCTATCCACTTAGTACTACAGGATTCTGGTGTGGACAGTTTACTCTAGCGTCATTCCTCCTCTGTCGCAAAATGTCCATTACAATGTATATATATATATATATATATATATATATATATATATATAACATATATCGAGTTCATAAAAATAACTATACCGGTATATATATATATATATCGGTTCATAAAAATAACTATACCGGTTTATATGTATATCGACTAGTACTTCAATGTTGTAGGGTATATTTGTTGGATTATGAATGGTATGCTCATTCGAGGTGGCTCACTGTATACTATAAGCATCCATAGGAAATAAAATCCACCATAGCTATTGGTGCGCGTGGCTTCTAGTACTTACGCAACAATCTTATTTCATTTTATTTGACATAATTAACTAAGAAGATAACGATAATCTGAAAATGAGTCTATTATGGGGTTTGTAACTACTACAAAATTTGTTTCACTGTTTGGTACATTCCAAGATTCTTAGTAATTACCCAGTATCACATCTAAATAAAAGAGTCGATTTCTAGCCAATAATTATGAAGTAAAATGCTAGATCTTTCCCACAGCATTCAACCAAAAAATTCATACATAGAAGTAAACAGATTACAACACATAACATTTGACTAGAATAAGGTAGAGTTACATATCTGAACCAGATTTATGGGAATAAAAAGGGAACAACCACGTTCCTCCCAACCGTAGAACAGGGAAACCAATCTACTTTCCTGATTCACCCCCTCGCCTGACCATGAGTCCATGAGGGTGAATTGAAATCTCCTCTCCAGCAATGTCCTTTGAATTCCAACAGTATGCCCCTTTCCTCACACTCACACACTAGTGCTCATAACAACAAGAAAATAATTTCATAGTCTTCTTTCCCCAACATACTTGGCAGTGTCCTGCCTCCTCACATAAGCTCTTTTATTAGTTTGCCTAGGACTTTTTCCCTCTCTTGGGGAATTTTCGCATCTTTTTAAATCCCTGATTTTTAGGGGCTTCTATTGGCCAAATCACTGATTTTCCATTGTAACAATCAACCTAGAGTTAATTCCAATGTGTTCCCCACTCATGGAGTCATGGTCAGCTAAATTCAACATGGTTGCTCCATTTATCCTCCTGCAATCAATATAAAATATTCTATTTTTTCCTTTTCATACAAGCGTCATAGTCAAGTAGCTAGTTGGGACAAATCAGATCTCTACCCAATAGTCAAATCATTTATTACAATTATAAAATTCAAAATTCAGAATTTCCATAAATGGCAAAAATTTTCCAATTTCAAAATTTACTAAAAACAGAAATAAATTTCTAGAAATTTTAGATTCTAAATTATTTTTTTTAATTTCTTTATTTTTGGGGATGTCACATCCTTTCCCCCTTAAATAAAACAATGTCCTCAGTGTTCGTTCCTTTCCTGGGACAAGATTGGATGAGATTTCCGCAAATCTCCCTCCAATTCCCAAGTGGCCTCCTCAGGACTAAAGTGCTTCCATTTCACCTTTACCTAAGTGACGACTCTGTTCCGAAGTGCTATTTATCTCCGGTCCAAAATGCACAGGGGTTCCACCTAGAACTCGCCTTCAAGTTCCACCTACACCAAGTTCCAATCAATCACATGACTAGGGTCATGAATATACTTTTTCAATAATGAAACATGAAATACATTATGAATTCTTAGATTAGCTAGAAGTGCAAGTTGGTATGCTACGGGTCCAATTCGAGCTAGTATCTCGAAGGGCCCACAAAACTTGGGTGCCAACTTGGCACAGTTCCCTAACTTCAACGAGCTTTTTCGGGCTTTCACTTTTAAATAAACATGGTCTCCTGTTTGAAATTCCAGCTGCCTTCTTTTTTGATCTGCATAGCTCTTCTGTATGTCCTGCTCTTCTTTCAAGTTTTGTTGTACCTTTCTAACCATGTTCTCCATTTCTTGGAGCATTTTAGGTCTGACCATGAGTCTGTCAGCCAGGTTATCCCAACTAATTGGATTCGTACATTTTTTGCCATACAGTATTTCGAAAGGGCTTAACTTAGCCGAAGTTTGGTACTCATTGTTATATGCAAATTCTACCAAGTGCAGATAGTCTTCCCACTTGTTTGGTTTTGTTCTTACATACATGTGTAGCATATCCTCCACGATCTAGTTTGTCCATCTGTTTGTGGATGATAACTTGTACTGAAATTCAAGTTGGTATTGATCCCTGCAAACAATTCCTTCCAAAAGGTAGATGTGAATTTTACATCTCTATCTGAAACCACCATTTTTGGAATACCATACAGTCTAAAGATTTCTTTCATGAATATTTTAGCAATGTTTATAGCTTTAAAAGTAGACTTTACAGGAATAAGGTGTGCGGACTTACTGAGTTTATCGATTACAACCATGATAGAGTCATTCTGTTTCTGAGTTTTAGGCAAACCTATTATAAAGCCGAGTGATATAGTCTCCCATTTCCATTCTGGTACTGGCAATGGTTGTAATAGGCCAGCTGGATGCTGGTGTTCAGCTATAACCTGCTGACAATCTTGGCACCTTGCCAAGTATTCTGTTGTTTCTCCTTTCATGTTAGGCCAATAAAATATTTTCCTCAGTGTTGCTATCGTTTTCTGGTAACCTGGGTTGCCAGAATATGGCTTTTTATGTACTTCATCCAAGATTGTCAATTTTAACCCTACTAAATCTGGTATGTAAAGTTTGTTTTTAAACCGTAACAGCCCCTTCTCGTCGATACTTAGATTTGGTTTCTCTGAGTTCGCAGTATTGTTCGGTATTTCTATCTTTATTTTAGTATAGTTTTCATCATCATCACCTGTTGTCCTTATTCTTCCTTCCAGATCACTTTATGCCGTACTAACATTCATCTCAAATAACCCATGGATTCTTCTACTTAAAGTGTCTGCTACCTTATTTTCCTTGCCTTTGATATGTTTGACCTTGAAGTTGAATTTGCTCAAGAAGGCTAACCACCTTGCTTGCCTTGTGTTAAGATATGGTTGGTTAAATAGATATTTTACCCCACTATTGTCCATTAATAATAAGAATCTTCTGCCCATTATGTAGTGTTGCCACATCTTTAAGGCGTGTATTACTGCTGCTAATTCTAAGTCATGAGTGACGTAATTTCACTCATGTTCCTTCAATTTCCGGGACTCATAGAAAATAACGTGTCCTTCCTGGGTTAGGACACCACCTAGTCCTTCCTTACTTGCATCAACACATACAGTGAAGTCTTTATCTGGGTCTGCTACCTTCAATATGGGTGTCATTGTCAATAACTCCTTTAGTTTATTGAAGTTGACTTGACATTTCTCTGACCAGTTAAAACTAGTTCCTTTCTTTTGTAATGATGTGATAGGGTAGGTTATCTTGGAAAACTCTTCTATAAACCAGTGGTAATATTCGGTGATTCCCATGAATGACCGTATATCCGCTACATCTTTAAATACCGACCATTACCTAATGGATTTTGTCTTTTCTGGGTCTACGAAAATGCCCTCTACTGAAATTATATTTCTAGGATATTGTATCTCTTTCTGGTAGAAGTCACACTTGTCAAAATTGGCATACAGTTTGTGCTTCCTTAACGTTTGCAGCACTATTCTTAAGTGTTCCTCATGTTCCTCCTCCATCTTTGAATATACTAGGATATCATCGATGAATACTACCACGAACTTGTCCAAGTACTCACTGAAAATACTGTTCATTAGGGACATAAATGTGGTTGGGGTGTTAGTGAGTCCAAAAGGTATGACTACAAACTCGTAATGTCCATATCTTGTTCGAAATGCTGTTTTTTTTATGTCCTCGTTTTTTATCCAAACTTGATGATAACCGAATTGTAAATCAAGTTTTGA
>SNQJ01S0056785.1:107832-134934 GCA_010110895.2 Picea sitchensis | reverse complement strand
TTTATCATGAAACATGGATGATCTCTTTCTTACTCAACATCCCCAATTGGTATGCATATTTGTCATATTGAAGTCTTTTTCCAATCACATTTCTATTGAGAGTATTCTACATTGCACACTAAGTTAGGATGTCTTCAGCTGGTAGCTTCCTCAAGCAATCATTCCACATTTGAAGAACTGACCCTGTCATTTTCCTCATACTTGAAGAGAAATTATGCAAATGAAAATACTTTCTCATGCCCAACAACCAGGTCTCTGCATCCTCGTCCTTCTTGTGTTCACCATCAAATGTAGGTGGTTTGATTTTATTCTTTTCTCCTTGTAGCTCATCCACCCCAGACCTCTTTTTATTCTTCCTGACATGGAATGGACTTGAGCTTTTCTGTGCTCTCCTAGTTGAATTCCTTGGGGAGTGATGGTGATGCCTAACAACACTTTTGGTTCTTCTCCTCTCATCATGATACCTATGGCTCCATTCTTGTCTTGACTTGGTCTCCTTATCCATATTCTTCTCTATTCTATCCAAGTTCTGCATTAACTTAATGTTAAAGCCTTCTTGTTGCTCCTTGGATTTCATAAGCATTTCTTTATCACCTTTATAACTATGGAAATCCTTTTGCAAACTTTTTATGGTCTCTACCAAGTTCATGATTTCTCCCTTTTGTCTTCTCCATTCCTATTGGATTTTGTTACTGTAGCTCCCACACCCATACCAAATATTTTTCCTTCATCTTCATAATTATAAGTTCCTTGGGCATCATCCATGTCTTGGTTTACTGATCTTTATGTTGAATTATGCTTACTTCAAATTACGTTCTTAGTTCATAAATAATTTATTTATGATTTCTTTTGAATTCTTAATATCCTTTTCTTTATACATTCTTGAGTGAATACATGGAATCCGTTGTCCACAAATTCTCATGACTAAATCTTGTGTCCCCGTTCAAAATATTTGAGCAGGAAGATTGTTAATGACATGATAGGGAAGAGAAATTCGGTAGCTCGAGCATCATAGATTCGATGCTCAACAATCATTCAAATATATTTGAATTATGTCTTAAACATTGATCCATTACCTTGGCTATCAGAATGCTCAACATGACCATGATACTTAGTAACTGTCTGATATAGACTTTGGTTCAATCTCAGTCGTCAAAACATTTCACCCATATTTAGAATTTTTTCTTAAGTTTATCGCAATTTCATGAGTCCATGTCATTCATGTTATAACTTCCGCCTCCTCCAAAAGGAACCATCGTGTTCCGTCATATCCATTATACACCTATACTTAGTTATTTTCTCTGAGATCGCACCATGGCCCGCAATCATTTCCTTATTCTTCATCACCTCCTCGATATCCTTCACACTCCTGAAGTCTTGACACTTAGTCAATTTTTAAAATTTTCACCATGGGTTCAAGTGATCCCATATTTATTTTACTCTTATAACTCCATCCCCTCGTCTGCTTGACCAATCCTTAGGACTTAGAAAAATCTTGAAATGTCACGGTGCTTCGTGGTGTATTACCTCTTTGTCGCCATACTCTTCACACCTGGAGTCTTGTTACTTAGCCATATTTCCAAAACTCCACCGTAGGTTCGCGGGATTGTGTGTTGCCTTACCCACACATTTGATCCTCTATCCAGTCTGTGGTACCTTAACACTTTCACAAATTCCAAGATATTACCACGGTTTCATGGGATTGACATTTGGCCTACCCCATGGTTCCACATCACCTGCCAACTGTCATTCCATCCAACATGTACCTACCACCGTGGCAGTACACATCTTTATTCTACCACATGAGCTGACACATGGCCTCCACGTCATGCTAACGTCATCGTATGGAGAAATACCCAGATTTTTCTTCCAAATTTGTCAAATTTTGCATTTTTTTTTCCAAAATGCCAAGAATACGTAATTTTCAATTCTTTCTTCAACCACCATTACATCTCTATAGTTAAAATTCACACGGACATTTTTTATCCTCTACACCCAATTCAATCTTTGCATAAGAATTTTGACCTTTCTCTGTCGAATTTCTCCATAATTTTGTTGCAAAAATTGGGGCTTTTCTCAATTTTGCCCAATTTTGTCCTAGGCACCATGGCTGCTCTACAACTTCAACTTTCAGCCATCTACATGTCTAAATATTCTTAATTAGAGACCACATTTTCTTATACTTAATTTATGGGCTTGATTCTTCACATTACCCATGAAATTTCTCTCAATTTTACTGTAGTAGTTTAATCAAACAAGTTGCAAACATACTCCAGAAATTAATTCTCTACGAATTTCCACTTCAACATTCTTCTAACTCAGCCCATCCAGGCCCAGTGTTGAAAATTGGGCTCTGATACCACTTTGTAACATTCCCAACCACCCAGGTCGGGCCACGCTACACAAAACTCTCCCAATTAGAGCTTTGATACCACTTTGTAGCATCCCCAACTTCCTACTGGGTAAGGCCACTCCAAAAATTCTGAATCTTGATACCCTTAAATTAAATCATATATTCTACATATGAACAGAGTTAAGTGGAATCATACAAAAAAAATAATTCATACATATAAATAATAGATATTCCATGACAGAAAAATGATAATTACACACACACAATAATTGAAATAAGCACATTATAGACATTTATCTTATGAAATAAACACCAACTGCATGTAGACCTTCCACAATCCTCCCAACCATAGACCACAATTCTCGTAATATCAGCAGTGGGTCACCCCTGAGCTAGAGCTAAACTCTACTAGGTAAAAGGGAATCATAAGCTAGTATAAGGTCTGATAATCAACATAAATGATCAATCCAAGGTGCCCAACTGTTGCAACTAGCCTATAGTCTATCATTCCCCACATGCATGTCCCACCCCAGGAAGTGTGCCCCTTCTCTGCTCAATAGTACCTCAACTGCCCCACTTCCCTTTAGGGGCTTCAACAAGAGGCTGAACAAGAAGTCTTAGAGCCCTGTAGCTATTGTCCAACGCACTAGGGAACAATTCCCAACAATTTCTCACCCATAGAAAACTACTCACAGGCCTGTCATCCTGCCTCTTCAACATACGGGCTTGATAACCCACTTCTTCAACTCCAATATTCTCAGGTACATGCCCATGTACTGGTTGGTAGCATGGATGAGTGAATGGTCAACATCATGAATGGATGAATAAAAATCTCTCCCCAATATATGGGAAATTACTCTATATCCCCCAAATTACATATGCATGTGTCCTTTATGACACTTGGCACTCAAGGAACCCCCTCTTGTTCCCACTTTAAAAACTTAGGATATATTTTATCCATAACTTTATCTTTAAGGAATATTAATATTAAATTAATATAATATTTCATTGGGCTTAGGCCCCTTTAGATTATTCTTTTTCCTAGACTCTTAGCCTCCTTTCCCTTTCTAGTGGAGTGTATCCCCCCATCTCTTTTGTATGGTCGGTATGCAACATTGATGCACTTTATTAATGATATATTGAGTATGATTACAAATTACAATATAAGCACACATGCCTTTTAGCAATCCAAACTCCCTGGTCTAATAATCACACAGGCACTTTGACCAAACGCATCCTAACTCACAAACCTATATGTACTTTACAACTGGGGCTCAACCTAGGGTATTACACTCTTACTTTAAATTCTCTAGTTATCATGTTCTTATCTGCATAACTCTTCTACCTATCTTGTGTTGCTTTCAAATTCTACTTAATTTTAACCATTTGGTCTTCCATATCCTTGAGAAATTTTGGCCCAAGTACTACACTATCTGTTGGGTTGTCCCAACTCACTGAAGTATTTCATTTTCTACCATACAAATCTTCAAATGGGATCATATTCAGGGAATATTGATACCCATTATTGCAAGGAAACTCAACCAAATCCAAATAATCTTCCCACTTATATGGTTTATCCATCATATGCATTCTTATCATGTCTTCAATCACTTGGTCGACTCTCTCTATTTTCCAATTTGAATGTGGATGGTATGTTGTGCTAAAGTTCGGAATTTTACCAAATCCCTTAAATAATCCTCTCCAAACATTTGAAGTAAACTTTGTATCTCTGTCCGAAACAATTTCCTTAGGTATTCTATGCAACCTAGAAATTTCCTTCATGTAAATTTCTGCAATATTAGTTGACGTGTGAGTAATAATCATTGGAAAACAAAATGAACAACCTTTGTTAATTTATCCACCACTACCATTATTGAATCATTTTGTCTTATTTTCCTGGGAAATTTAGTAATAAAAGCAATGGTTACCACTTCCCATTTATGCTATGGGATTGATAATGGTTGTAGAAAACTTGTTGGGTTTCTATGCATAATTCCTCTCGTGTTCCTTAAGATTTCTAGACTCATAACCAATAACATGTCCATTCTGAGTGAGGACTCCACCAATTCCTTCCTTACATGCATCTATACATACCACAAAATTTTCATTTGGGTCAACAATATTCAAAATAGGTGCACTAGTAAGTAACTCTTTCAATAAATTAAAATTGCATTCACACTCTACTTTCCATTGAAACTTAACTCCCTTATTTTTTAAAGAAGTGAAATGGATGAACAATATTAGAGAATCTTGCTATAAATCTCTTGTAGTATCCAACTAATACCATAAAAGATCTAACTTCTAAAATATTCTTTGGTGTTGGCCATCCTCTAATGGATTTAATCTTCTATGGATCTATTGCTATACCTTCTTATGTAACAATGTGCCCCCAATAATGGATCCTCCCTTGGTAAAAACAACACTTGCTTAGCTTGGCATATAGTTTATGTTCCCTTAGCATTTGGAGTACCAATCTCAAGTGATGTTCATGTTCTTCCTCTGACTTAGAATAAATAAGTTTTTCATGCAATAACATAATGACAAACTTATCCAAATAATTTTTGAATATTCCATTCATTAAGCACACAAAGACAATGAGTGCATTGGTAAGTTCAAATGGCACCACTACAAATTCATAATTCCCATGCCTGGTTCTAAAAGATGTCTTATTGATGTCTTCTTCCTCGATTCTCACCTGGTGATATCTTGATCTCAAGTCTATCTTTGAAAATATATTTGCTCCTCTTAGTTGATCAAAGAGGTCATCAACTATGGGTAGAGGGTATTTTTTCTTTAGTGGCTTTATTCAACTGTCTAAAGTCAATACACAGCCTCAACGTCCCATCTTTATTTTTCACAAAGAGTACTGGTGCTTCCCAAGGTGAAACACTTAGGTGTATCAACCCTTTCTTCAACAATTCTTCTAGCTGCATTTGTAATTCTTTTAATTCTAGTGTACTCATTATGTAAGGAGTCTTTGACACTAGGGAAGTTCCTAGTACTAAATTAATAGAGAAATCTATCTCCCTCTTTGGTGGTAATTCTAGTATTTCTTTGAATACATCCTCAAACTCTTGAAATACTGAGAAATATTCAAGACTTGGATCTTTGGTATTTTATTCCTGCTCCACATGAGCTTCATATAATTGAAATCCTTTCTTGAAGCATCTCTTTACTTGTAAGTCTGAAATCTCCCTGATAGAAATGGGTCTTGGAATTCCTTGTACAATGCTCTACTTTCCTTCTTCATCGAGACATGTAAAAATATTCTTATGGAAATTTAGGACAGCATGATGCTTATCCAACCAATCCATTCCAATTAAGATATTATAAGATCCTAATGATGTGATATTCAAATCAACACTGGTATTCACTCCATTCAGATTTATTGGACAACCTCTGATAGTCTCATTGATTGTCCTTTTGGTTCCAATGGCTAGCTAAACCAACAATGGTATTTTAAGATTACTTTTATTCAAATGAAATATGTATCCTATTTTAGGATCAATGTAGCTATGGATTTATTTTGAATCAATTAAAATAGAAACAATATGATTTATGATCTTATCTTCCACCTCAATCATTTGGGATTGGTGTTATGCTTGTTGATATTCTAGAGCTTCATATATCCTTGGAATATTTATGCCCTTGTCTTCCACTATATTATCATCTTGGATGTTGTGTAGTGTTTTCATTTTGTGTTCTTTGTGAGGGAAATACTTGTACATGTGATCTTATTTACATCCCCAACATTTGATTGGCGGTCTTCCACTTTTTCTCGAGGAGTCTTCCATCTTGGATTCATTCTTAATAGGCTAATTTGTTGATATGTGATAGGACTTTTTTTATTGAAAGTAGGTTTGAATCCCTTCCTTCTCTGATCAACTTTCTCCTTATTCTTATCCTTCAAATATTTTTGAAAAGTTTCTATGCCTTTTCCTTGCTCATACAAGTACTTAGCCTTTCTAATGGTTTCTGTCAAAGTTTTTGGTTCATCATATTGAATTTTTTTCTTTATAGAAAAATGGAAGTCCACTTAGAAACCTTTGTATTTTCACCTTTTCATCCTTAATAAACCCCACATATGTCTTCAACAACTCCTAAAAACTATTTTCATATTATCCCATGGTCATGCTCCCCAACTTGAGTTCAAAGAACTATTGCATCTTCTTTTCATAATAGTGCTTGGAAAGATACTCCTATTGAAAATATTTCTTGAATTGCTTCCAATAAATCTTACTCTCATCAATATTCTTAACTTGCTTCAATTGATCCCACCACATAGTAGCTTTTCCATGCAAATGGTATCTGGCAACCCTGGCTTCTAGGTTAGATGAATAGTTGTCCAACTGAAAATACTTTCTGATTCCAAGTAGTCATGCTTCAACATCATCTCCACTTTTACTTTCACCATCAAAGGAGGGTTGCTTAAGATTCATAAGCTCTCCTTGCAAGTTTTCCAACTCATATCGTCTTCTTTGATGTCTAACAAGAGACACTTTTGGATTGTTCCTTGACTCTTCAGATGCATTATACTTCCTAGATGAGTTATTATGTGACTAATGTCTATGAGTTCTACTAGAACTTCTTAAGTGATTGGATCTTTTGTAGTTATCTCTCCTTGCATGATGTTTTCCTTGTTCCTCATGTCTAGAGCCTAATCCATTCTTCACTTGTCTCTACAAATGATTTAGGATTTTCATCATCTAAGTGTTTATTTGATTCTACTCCTCATGTGATTTCATTATATACTCATTGTTAGCTTTGTAACTCTACACTTCCATTCTCAAACTTCTCGTAGTCTCTACCAATTATGTGGGCTCCACTCTTCTCTTGTGTCCATTAGATTATATATCTGCATTTTCCACATTGAATGTATGTTGGTCCTTGGCTTCTCTCTCATGACTATAGGATCCCTCTGCATGCTCCATGCCTCTAATCTATAATCTTGAGCTTCAACTGATATTCTTATACCCTTAATTCTGCAAAAATTGCAAGCAACCATTTTTGTTAGAATTATGCATATTATAAAAGTCTTGTCAATTAATGATACAAGTGCCTCTTCCCTTCAATTCATGAAGAATAATATCACACTTCTCCAAATTATAATTATTCAATATTATTCTCCTATGAATCATATTTCCAATGACTATTCATATGCCTTGATCTGATCTCTGAGATGAAAGTTATGGCTTCCTGAAAAATCCATTTTCACCCAATTCTCAAGTTATGGATTCTCGAAAAATCCATTTTCACCCAATTCTCAATTGTGCAATTTATGTCAACTAACGCCAAAAATTGTTGTTGGTTAACAATAGAATCCTTGATAGAATCCATACCTAGATCTTCCTTTTAGCAATAATTTTCCAGAAACATGGATTCTTGGATATCCAGATTTGGTTCAAGTCACATAATTCCCTTTAAAAGTTCTTTTGACACCCAAATCTATGGATATCCATATTCGACTTCGAGCCTCATCGAAATTAAAATTTAAAGTGAATCTTGGATTTTCGAATTCCTCAATTGTTAAGGTTCCACCCTCCATATTTTGACCACTTCATAGTAGAGTTACTCCATCCGGCATCTAAACTCGTGGAAAAGTGGTGAATGTTGATAATTCCATATCTCCAAATTCACACGGTTCCATCGACAAGGTGATGGTCACAATGTTTGATCTGGATTTATGATCTGGACGAATCGGGATTAACAGATGAATACAATAAAAATATATGAAGAACATCATAGATATCCAATGAACAATATTTTCTATTGAATAAAATGAAATAGGCTGAAACTTTAAAACCGCAGAACTTAAAACACTGCGGTTTGAAATGGTGGTAGTTATCTATGAGAAGAGGATGTGGTCGCTACGCCGTTTATCCGGAGAAAAAATGATTACAATGACGCCTCCAAAGACATTTTTAACATTACTCATATATTTCAAAATCTCATATTATTCAAAATCTAATTCCTAGAGATGAACGCCAGTTATGTGGGCCCCTATGTCACATTCTCAACTTCACATGCTATGGGCCTATACTTAATTCAAGCTTACGCTGCGATAGCTCATGAAAGTGTTCTAGAAATACAATACTACAATTATCAAACTCTAACTCTATCTACAATTTAATTGTGGCAAGCAAAAAAAATATCATTTAGCCCCAAAAACGTCTCAGGACACATGGTTGATAAGGATGGCACTGCAGAAGAACACATGAACCAAACATTTGAGAGCAATTGGCTGCTGTCTCACCATGGTCAGCCTTGAGCCACCATGTTGACTGATTTTGATCTCATCACTGCTTTTGTCACTCTGTCAGGTTCACTGCCTATTCCATCCCGCTTATTTTGTATGTTTTTATGCCATCACATCTTGATGTACTTCAAGGCCATTTTGGGGCCCTAAATAATGTTTTTTGGTTCACACCTGCAAACCGTGGGACAAAGATAGATTTTGGATGGCGCATTATATGT
The DNA here is from genome assembly GCA_010110895.2 of Picea sitchensis. Classification (NCBI taxonomy): domain Eukaryota; kingdom Viridiplantae; phylum Streptophyta; class Pinopsida; order Pinales; family Pinaceae; genus Picea; species Picea sitchensis. Next base: position 126,107 of record SNQJ01S0056785.1, on the reverse strand, counting down.
AGTTCTCTAAAAGACATTTCAAATGGGCTATCACACACCTAAAATGGAGGTTGTATGAAAAAAATACGAGCTCAGGAAGTTGAGGTACCAACTACCCATAGGGGCCCAAGCATAACTTTTGCATTTCATCTCCTATGGTTAGGTTTTTGGATACTAGGTTTGGACATTCATGGATATCTAGATTTAGGAGTGGAACAATCTGATTAATGTGATGAATACAATAAACAAAGAGATATGAGGAACAACATAGATATCCAATGAACACTATCTCTATTGAATAAATTAAATAGAATAAACCGTGAAAACCCAGAATGAAACAAATTGCTTGAATGGTGGTATTTATCTATGAGAAGAGATGGCTTCTATGTATCTCTGTCTGAGCATAATGATTACAATGAGGCTCCAAAGGCCTTTTAACATTACTCATGAATGGAAAAATCCTAAAAATCCAAAAAAAAAAAAAACCTAACCTAGAGATGAAACGCCAAAAGTTATGTGGGTTCTATGGGTAAGTTGGTACCAACTTCCCTAGGTCTTAACTTTTGCATACGACATCCGCTTTAGGCATGTGATAGCCCATTAAAAAGCTATTTTAGAGAATCCATACATTACACCGCCGTAAATCTAGCTCCATCTACAATTTGACCGCGGCTGCCAAAACATTGTTTAGGGCCCCAAAATCCATCTTTGGAAGTACATAAAAATGTGTTGACATGAAAACATAAAATAAGCTAGTTGGATTAGGTGGGAGGCCACCAAGATTCACATGGAATATGTGTAGGGATTCAGACAACCGTAGAATTGTAGAACCCACACTACTAAAAGTATAAAAGAACTTGTTGAACTAAAAATCGTTATGAGGATTCAGCTTGAATTGGTGGGTACGCCACCAATATCCACCGGATTAGTGTTTGCGCATCCTACATCTGGATTTTTGTTAAACAAGTATTTATTTTCATATTTTCTATCTATTATATTAGATTAGGGGTTCCACGTATCATCTGTTGCACACATTAAAACATTTTATTTCAAACATAGGTTATTTGTTGCACATGTGGCATCTACTGACATGGAAAATACTGATGCGATAATTGCTAACGTGGCATCTACTGATGTGAATTTTTTTGATGTGGAACTATTGACATGGCACCTACTAATGTGGCATCTGTTGACGTGGCAACTGTTGACATGACATTCTTGATGTGGAACTACTAACATGGCACTAATGACACGATACCTACTAACATGGAAATTTCCACTTCTAACATGGAATCTATTGATGTGGCATTGTTGAAGGGGCACCGCTGAAACAACATTGTTGATGTGACATTGCTTACATGGAATTGATGATGTGGCACTACTAACGTGGTACCTACTAATGTGGAAACTACTGATGTGGTAATTGTTGATGTGGAACTGCTAACATGGCACTACTAACGGTAAATGCGTATACATGGAATCACGACATGGAAACTATTGACATGGAAATTGTGGTTCACATGGAAGCCTAAGGGGATGCCATGTAACCTTTCCAACCACTATGGCCCTACCTTACATATCCAAAATATGGAATTTCAAATAAGTCCACAAAAAAAACTTTTACGAAAATCTAGATTTTTGGATCATCACCATTCCAACTCAAGGTTTCGCATTTGGCATCCAACCTTTCGTTGCAAGACTTATCTAGACACAAAGTGGCACCCGACATACAAATATATGATAATCTAGCTGCAAGGTTTCCTTACATCAAATTTCCACATCTAGATCTGGGTTTATCAATAAAGGCACTTAAGAAGAAAATCCCAGATTTCTGCGATCTCGAATAATCCAGGTTCCAACATCTGGGTTTTTCAATTAAATTTTATCTGAATCTTGTCTAATATGTCACCCCTGCCATGGTGGTTTGCCACCATGAACTACCACCATGTCTCTTCCATGGGAAACCTACCACAATGGATCTACCATGTCACCCACCATGTGGGTTCCATGTCATCACAATGCCACTGTACCAAAAATATTCAAATTTTCCCAAATTTACAAAACTTTATGAAATTCAAGAAATACATTTGGCTTCCCAACCACCTTTTGGCTCAACCTCTATGTAGAAGAAAAATATTCAACCCGTAAGTCGACCCATACAACCTAAGTATTGCAAACCACGCTTCGATACTAATCTGTAACATATCCCAACCTCCAAGTTGAGTCTCGTTACTACCCTTTTATGCTCTAATACCAATCTATCACACACCCTAGTACCAGAAAACCTGAAAATTTTCTCCGATACCAATCCATTATGTACTTTGTTGACACACCTACCACACTTAGAGGGGTGGGGGTGAATGAGTGTGGGCTCTTTTTCCCAAAACATCCCTCTACACAAAAACTTATCAATTAACATTCAACATTTATTCACATCTATTGTCACATTATAACCGCTAGATGTAGGAACATATTAGCAACATATATCAACAATATATCATCAAGTCATCACAATGGACACAAAGAACACAAGATGTATGTACAATTTTTCTTTTTATTATTTAACTACAACTTTGGGTTTATCAGCAACAACAGAATACAGTACAACTCTACAAGAGCACCCAAAATTTATATGCAAGACTTTCGTCTATATTCTCAGCATTCAATCGAGATGAGGCAACAACTCAAACAAATATCAATTTGTCACTGTGCACACGAATTGTCAAGAGTGTTCTGTGTGCACTGCCTACTACAACTCCATGTGAATGCTGCTGCTGTATAATGTAACAAGCGAGTGCTCTAAGCAATCGGGGTTTTGTTTTACCACATGCTCGATCCTCCAACTGCAATCACTTTCTTCTCGCTCTTCCACTGCCCAAACTCTAATTCACAACCAATCAATACAACACATCCAAGCTCTCCAATAGATTGCTCACGATCCACAATAAATCAATATGAATGCTATCTCAATCATGATAAATAACTAGTATACCATAGCAATCATGTCACTATTGAATCACAAGATAAGCTCACTCTATCCACCAAATCAACCAAATTGAGCCACATCATAGAATCCATACCAAGAATGCCCCAAGCATTCAACACATATCAAACAATAATATCTATCAAGATAATAATGTAACCATACCAAGGTCTTAGTGATAGATCTCGAGGCCATGTGAATGCAGATTTGAACTCCGCCTCTATCATCCAAGAGCTTTTAAGCACCACCAAACACAAATCTTCATGATAAGAGTTCACCCATGCTCCTTATACACAAATAACCTGCAGGTACACTCACCCTAAAACACAACCAACCCACGTACATGCACCTCTATAAGAAACTTTGATGCCCATGAGATCCTCCTCTCAGCCTTCCTTCCTAATAGATATTCATTCATGCTCAAGAGATCCACACCAATAGGATGCTCTCACAAGAAGCTCTCCATCAATACTCCAAAAGATATTCACAAGAAGCTCTCCATTGATCCACAATGATTCTCACCAAAATGTGCATTTTACAAGAGATCCTAGCTTCATTTATAGTTTCATATTCTAGATCACTTAACCCATTTTTAGGTTACTTAACCCATTTCTAGGTCACTTAACCTATTTTCCTTATTTTAGGTTGGGTCCACTTTCCATGAATAGAAAGTTCTCCAATACTTTATCATTTAAATATTACTTTATTTTCATTACCTATTATTTAAATAATCCATCTGATTTTGTCGCTTTACTTTTATCATTTAAATAATGATTTCTCTTTTCAAGCACTTTACTTCTTTGACCTTGGGGCTTCAAGCCTTCATATGGGGGTCCTTAACTTCATATGTTCATAAATCTCAAACCTGAGGAGTTATGTGACATTCCACATACCACTGAAATGACATGTCAAGCACTATCCATCTTAGGATAGTTTCACCAACAACTTCATTGATCTTCATCCATTAATCCACATATAAGCATGGGTCCTCCAACCATTCTTCTTCTTAGGGATAACCTATTCCCAGAAACCGCCTTCCCATGAGGGATTTCACCAAGGGGACCACTTTGGAGTTCATCCATTTGTTCACCTTATCAACCATGATAAGACAATACGATTCATCTTTGCATCAATTCACCACTAACTGTTATATATCAACTATGTATCATGTATCAATGACAACCTCATTGATCCATCTTCATCAATACATCATAGCAATGATCCATCTTTATCAATTGGCTCTCTTACTTGGACATATATCATTCTCATCAAGTGCATCATATCAATGATCCACATCTTATCAATTGCTCAATTTGACATATATCATTCTCATCAAGGAATCATATCAATCAATTACTTGACATCAATCAAACCAAAACCATTTACATCAATGACATATGATCCAACAATTCTCCCAAATAATCAAACCATTGGTATCAATGACAACATGATCCAACAATCTCCCTTTGGGCATTGATGGCAATACCAACATTGATGTCAACTCACTACAAGGCATGCTCTTCATCAATAGTCCACGTGACTATCTCTCCACATCAATCTTCCCATCATCCATCAATGTGATTATTCTCCCCTTTGAAATCAATGGCAAAGGGCCATTCTCCTCTGGGGATACCGCCTAGTTTCCTCAGCTGAATAATCTCTCCCTTTGAACAAGGGATATCAATCTGATGTAATGTTAAAAATACATCAAACATACTCACCCAGTGACCATCGCCTCTGGAATTATTCTTTTGTTCTCTTTATTCAAATATAGGTATCTTTTCTAGGTATGCCTGATAAACATTCTCCTAGAATTATAGAAGAAGAATGACTCCCCCCTAAGGGTATGTTCCCCCTATCTTCTACAGTGGAAGATGAACACATGCTACCATACATGATGTTCCTTGGACCTCGCTCATGCATCAAACTTGTGCCATACCATATCATGAAAAAAAGATATGTCATCAATGAAATAGAGAATCATGAACAATATATCCACCTGCCAAGTACATCATGTACCAAAATGTACCAACCATGCAAAATACCCATGTACATAAACCATGTACATCAACAATGTGACAAAAAATATCATCCATGAAATGTATCCACCATATGCCAACATGTGCATTCTACTAATATAAAGCATGTGCATCTACCATCCATGAGTGTACTATCATACATCATTTGCACCAAGCAAGTATATCAACCATACAATAAGCTAAGACTCCCAATGATGTACAACATAACTATCGACCATATGTCTCAATGTGTAGCCCATTCACATGAAAATGCATGCACCATGATATCCAACAATACTCATATAAGCTCTAATACATCATAAGAGCATCAATGAAACTTCCAAAAGTACCAACCATGTACTCCAACAAATCACCATCAAACCATACTTCATGGGTTAGTGCCATGCACCCAAGATTTATTTTTTATTATACCTTACTGTGTGATCTCACCATGAAAACCTCGCGAAAACAAGAGTTAGAACTCAGAATAAACAATGTTTTAATTTCGATATACGAGTTATACCATCACATCAAACCTTAAGCCATGTGCATTGCCTTTTCACCAAGGCTTTACAACAGACACAATACCTGCTGCACAAATGAGTGCAAGTGTACATGACCTATTCAAGGTAAGAACACATGGAAACGTGACTGTCACCACTGTTACATGCATGTGCCTTAGTAAATGACACATTTGAACTCTTCAATCTTTCATTGTGATCCTGTTGCTCAGTTTCTTCACCCACTGTAGATGACCCTTCTCTTCTAACTTGAGTTCTAGGCATCCATCTTTCAAAGATGTCACCCTTTCTTACTTCATTCCTTCTTTCTAGCCATGCTATGTGAAGTCCTCATCATGGAATTTCTTCAGGTTCCAAGATTCTAGATTTGTGGCCAATCCACTACGTAAAATATGATCTCATAGAGTTAGACTGAACAACAATATGTCCTATTTGATCACATCTCCAACACCTTGTGGTACATGGAATCTTCCATTATATCTTCTTTCATAAGATCTACATCAAAATATTTGTACCATATCCATTACATGAATAGAAAATGCCCATGAAAAATACTTTCATACCTTTGCTTTGTGTCCCAAAATGGCTTCTCGCTTTGTACTTTTGAAATTTATTTGCCTTGTGATGGTTTCTTTGCAACATTGTCTCTTTCTTTGATGGACTTACCTCATGCTTCTTTGAGGTGCTTACTTTAACATGTTTATCTTTCTCCTTTGTATCCAAGACCATTTATCACATGATGGTTCTTTGACTTCCCAAGATCTCATCCAAGATTTGTGAGCTTGTCAAGAATTTGTTTGACTTTTTCCACCTTTCTTTCTAAGGTCAACAATTTCACTTAACTTACAACATGACTCTTCTTTCTCATTTATTTGATTCCAATAGTTCCTCTATTCTTTGGCTTCTTCAATTTGGGTCTTGACATGGGACAATAGTTTCAAAACTTTTTACTAATCTCATCATCTATATTCATGTCTTTTCCATTCTTTTAGTCTTGTGATCTCTTCTTCCTTTTCTTTCTAATTTAGAACTCTTTTCTTGTTCTTGGAGCATTCCCTTTAAATTCAATATGTGCCTTGACTCCTCCTAATAAACTTCTTAGTGTTATTCGAAGATAGTTATAGTGTGTATAAAAATGATCACTCCTATACATATATAAACCTCTCAATTTCTTTGAAGTTTTAATAGATTTCCTTTCTATTCTTTTCATGGATAAATACCATCAAACTTTACACAAACTATATATACATCTTCTTTCTCTTTCACTTGTAGAGAAAAATTCATCAACATCATCATTGCAATCAAGGGTTTTGAGTGTTCTTTACTCTTCATTTGAAATATCCTCATGATCTTCCTTTTGCCAATATCAACACATACTTCTTTGCCTTCATTTGAAATGTCTTTAAGATCTTCCTTTGTGCTATTATCACTTGATTCTTTATCTTCACTTGAAATGTTTCAAAATCACATTTAGAAATAATTCATTCAAGAGATTTTGATGATTCTTTTACCTTTGATGATCTGATGGAGTGGTCTTCAATTCTCTCTTTCTCTCTTCCTTGCTTTTGATATGTCTCCTAGTTTTTGTTTTATAGATCCTTGAAGGAAGTGCATTGTCCGATGCTCTCTCTTTGATAGGGCTTGAGAATCCACTAAGAATTGTCTCTGAGAGCCAATGCATCATTCTTTCTTTCCTTCCCTTTTGAGATGCTAACTTTGACTTGTTCTTCAACTTAACATACCCACGATGGTTGCCTTCCAAATAGTTGTTCCTATTGTCTTCAACATATCTCTCATCTCTATTCTCCAAGTAGAATAGTTTTCCTCATCAAGGATTGAACTTCATCATCCATTTGTAAGCTTTTTATGGATCTCTGCTTTCTATTAAGGCTTTGTAGTGAAGGCCTTCTCTGGACACCAATTGTTGGACACCTACCACACTTAGAGGGGGTGGAATGAGTGGATCTTTTTCCCAAAACTTCCCTCTTCTGCACAAAAAACTCATCAATTAGCATTCAACATTTATTCATTACTCATTGCCATTATAACCAAAGTAACAGTAGCATATCATCAATGTATCATCAACAAGTCATCATCACAATGGACACAAAGAACACAAGATGTATGTACAGCCCTTTTTATTACTTTAATTACAATCCTGGGGGTTTATTGGCAATAACCTAATAGAGTATAACCTATAAGAGAACCATCTCTATATGCAAGACTCAACTTATATTCTCAACAACAACTAAGATTAAGCAAAAATTCTAAATATATATCAATCTCTGTGAATATAAAGGCTGACTTTGTTAGTAGCATGCCTGTGCACACATGCCTTAGTTTCACTACAGCTCACGTGTGAACGTGGACAGTTTATAATGTAACAAGCGTATTCTTTTGAGAAACTAGGGTTTTCTTTGATTCACATGCTCAAATCCTATGCAACTCGCATCATTCTCTTAGTGATAGATCCGGAGGCCATAGAATGCAGATCCGAAACCTGCCTCATCCAAGAGCTTGGCACCATCTCCAACACAAATCTCCATGAGGTTATTCCAACACGCCTCAGACATTCAAATTCGTGTGTACACCTTCAATCTCTAAACACACAACCATCCCATCGTACACGCGACCTTATACACGTATTACCAAGCAAGCATCATAAAATAGGTTTTTTGTGAATATGAGATTTTTGCCATCAAGATCTCCTCACATTCTAAACTTTGATTGGTATGTTCAACACTTTTTTCCCAACACTACTTGGGTACCTTTAAAATATGATCTCCTGAGAAATTTTGAATATCTAATACCATTCTATGAATAAAGAACATGTTACACACACTTGCAAGTAACATGAAACATGTATAATTGTAAAAGAAGCATTTAACAAGCCATGCAGGACAATTAACAACAACAAGCATGTCATAACTTATCACATAGATAATTTACATAGTGGAATATAAATGATAGAGAAACATAGAGATAACTTATATTTTAAAAGAACAATTCAATTAACTCCGACTATAGACACGAATAAATTCCACCTAACCTTAAAGCTATGATACACATAAACTCTCCTCAGAACACACCACCCTCAAGCCGAGGCTATGAATTCACAAGGACAGTCCTAGGCTTCCACTCAATTTTCTCAAACCAACCAACAATCAAACTTCTCTTCCTTAAACAAAACACATGAGAGTGCACTATGAAATTTCTTCCACCTAAGAGCATGAAAACTACATCAACTATGTGAAGAAATGATATTTTGACTGTGTGTATCACCTACATTGTACGAAGGCAATGCCTTTTCACCAACCTCAAATTCTAGGCTTTTCAAATATAGTCTAAAAAGATAAGATAAATCTTCTAACAATTCTAGAAATGACCATAGAACTTTAGAGGAAACACCTTGTCATCAACCTCAAATTCTAAACCTCTCAAAACTAATCTAAAAAGATAAGGTGAATCTTCTAGCAATGACCATATAACTTTCTCAATTGAGAGGGGAAAGTGTGGCTTTAACATTTTTCCAAACACTTGTTATACATAATTGGTCCAACGACTTATCAAACACTAGGTGTGGATCCATGGATTGTTGGAACTCCCTAGACATCTATGAAAAAATACTAACAAGCACATTTCAAAGCCTACATAGGGGACCTGTGAATTTAGTAAAGGAGTGTCCATATAATAGAAAATGGATAGTAGTTTCACTCTTACAAGTGACAATGCATAGTTTCTTGTGGTTGTTGAATATAAAAAAAACATTTATCCTTTTGTAAAAGGGACATAGAAATGATCTTGATGTAGTTAAATTCACATTTTTATGAATAAACTAGTTGTGATTTTAAATCTTAAATATTAATGCATATGCTTGCAGTAGTCATTTTGTCATAAAGTGGACCCAAACTTTATTCCAAAAGGTCACCTACATAATTTTCAATTTTTAACAAATTGATGAAATCAATGAACATGTTTTCAAATTTTATATTCAATGAACATGTTTTCAAATTTTATATTATATTACATATTTTTGGATTGTCTTATTAGTCCTTGAATTTGGCTAGGGATTATATCATTCGCTTGGGAGGTCAACCATCATTGAACGCCTATTAACTAGTGCATTTTTCTTTATTAATTGGTGTATTTTGATGTTTCTTAGAAAATTTTGCACTGTTATGAAAAACAAGTTTATTATTTTTATTATTTTGGAAAACATAAATGATTTTTATATTTTTCAATTTGGTAATTTGAATTTTTTGATTCGATCAGGGGTTGTGATGCGACTTAATTAACCCTAGTATGTTGAAATTTTTATCACTATTTGTCAGACATTACAAATCATTTAAAAAATCAAAATTTAAAAAATAGCCACGTATTTTAATTGTTCCAATCTAGAAGGAATTGTTGCATTAGAGTTCGTTGTAGCATGGCTATTTGCATGCACTCTACAAAAAATAGGCTACCACCTATTTCATTTGTTGTAGAAGAAAACCACGTCTCTATAGTAGAGGAGGCTCCATGGAAGGGTGTCGTAACCGAGTGCCTCATTTTGAGTATTGTACTACTCTTGGCCTCTCAAACCCCCATTTGGAGTATTGTACTACTCTAGAGAGACTCGACCTTTCTAATTTATTCTCAGCATATCGTCGAAGCTCAATCCATCGACTGGTTTGGATATTCATTGTGTACTCCTTACCACACATGTTGTGGAAGGCCTGTTTTGTTTCAAGGTATGGGATCGTAAGAAAAATCGTCGTTAATTATGCCTATGTACTTCTCGATATTTTCCGCATTTGTTGTATCTTCCTCCTTTGGTTGCTTAATGGAATTCATAGGAGTCATTCTATTTCTTTTGCAAACCTGATTTACTTGTTGATCTTTTGTTTATACATATGCAAAATCGTACATGACAAATCAATTAACGGTACAACACGCACATAATTAGTTTACTAAATTCAAATTCTAATGATTTTACAGGTGAACTAGAGATTTATTCCCACTATTCTAAATGAATAAGAAATTTACAGGGATACATGCTTCCTCTTATGCAAAAAAGAAGAAGAAGAACCAAAGACAATCAACGAGCAAGATGTAAAGGATAATAAAGTTCTATGATTCAGATGTAAAATAATATCACAAAATATATACATACTTAGGATATGCTATATTTGCATGCGTAGGTCGAGGATATTTTTCCATGGTAGCAACTTGGACAGTAATAAATTCATTGTTAATTTTATCTTTGAAACCTAATAGCTACTGAAATAGTGGTAACTCCACTAGTAAACTCTTCAAATACAGACCTTCGAGGTCTGGATTTGTATCGGCCTCTTGTTTCAGATTCTTACCCGCACGGAGAATGAATTCTTCCTCCTCGACCCTCCCATCTCTAGCCTTCACTATGGGAAATCTAAGCTTGACTTCACGGGTTCCATTCACGTCGTTTGAGAAATACTCCCAAAAATCCCCCCACTCATTGATTCGAATATCTGATATGAATGGTAGGTCGATATGGAAGATATATTATAAAAATATGTAAATGGACGAAGATCATGGGGCATAAATTTGACAATTCTGAAAGCTTGAACTGATAAAGGAAAGATAATCGTTGTTTTTATTCTTCATGTATATAAAATTTATGAATGCTTAAACCGAATTTGTCTTTTAAGGGAGCAACACCCTTCAAAGCTCCTCTTGGAACTTATTGTCCAAAATACCGGCAAGGCCATCTTCTATCTCTTAAGGGAGAAACACCCTTCAAAGCTCCTCTTGGAACTTGTTTCCCAAAACACATATAGGGATGTCTTCTATATTTTAAGGGAGCAACACCCTTCAAAGCTCCTTTTGGAATTTGTTGTCCAAAACACTTGCAGGTCGTCTTCATTTTGCAGAGAAAGTTTTGCATGAAAAAAAAATTTGCACGGTTAACTTTGGCATAGAAGTTTTAATGGATACTCGCTCTTTCCAACTAAAAAAACATTCTCGTAGGAAATTAAAAGAGTTCACACTTCATTTCTTTACCCGTTTTCAGATCTCTCAAAAAATCCTAAATTGCCTCAAACAAACAAGACCAGATTTCTTCCTTTTACCGATTGAAATCTGATTTCCCTAAGACTACCCTTATCCTCTTGCAACAATGGAATGTACTAGAGGAAATCCATTTATAGAATCCATTGGACTCCACTAAATTCTGGTCAATAAAGAAAAATATTGTTGTATGTGTGGAAACATTGGATTTCAAGAAATCTTGTTCAGATGCAACACATGCCACCATCGATTTCAACAGATGTAACACATGCCACCACCAATTTCAACACATGTGACGCTTTCCACTCTCATGGATATTGCAACAGGTTGTATTTTGATCAATTGGAATTAAATGGCCTAATTGTATGGGAACGTTGCCTCCACTTCGAAGAAAAATAAAAAATTTGGAGCCACAGAAGAAAAGTAAAAGAACTTGCTTCTTACCTTCCATGCCCTGCATTCCAATGCTTGATTCTTACCTTGAGTTCACTACATTCTACAGAAATTCAAGGTTTTCACTGCTCCCTCTGCTTCCTCGATCTCATGCCAATCACACTATGCACTATCATCCAAGGAAAATGAGATGGATGCATTAAGTTGGTTGTCCTTGTTATTGCACATAGCTTCTCACTGCCATGGTATCTAGGTTTCAACATTTCAAGAACTAGGGATATCCAACTTTACACAGGTTGCACCTTATGTCCTCACAATAGGGAGCAATCAACTTTGTTGGGGAGCATTCATATTTTATGTATAATTAAAGTAAATTAAATTAAAGCTGAGACTATACCGTCATGGTGGGTCCTGCCTTAGACTACTAATCTCTCGTTGATATAATATCATCACCCAAACCGCAAATATTCGGAGAACTTGCATGTCATTGTGTGTATTATAATAATATGGCATCTCTTCAGGTCATTGTGTGTATTATAATAATATGGAAATCTATTCAATGGTTCACTTCTAATTGATAGATATCTCTAGGTAAGTGAAAAATAAAACTATTTCAGATCTCCCTTTAAAATTAAGGTTCAGAGTGGAATATATATAGTTTGGTTGTCGTATTTAAGTGCACGGTAGGCCTACTTCATTAACAAAGGGTCATTTACCAACCAATAAAGAAAACATAATTAGAGTATTTGTCAAGCAGGTTATGGTTCTTCATGGACACTATTGCTGCCAACAACCAACATATATTGCAACAACTACTTGTTGCAAATATTGTCAACTAAATTAACGAATCTAATAACAAATATCCTAGGTCACAGAGCAAATTTTTCAACATCATTGTAATATAGTCCTATGGATTACTACCGTGTGATTGAATGAGAAAAGGATTATAGAATACATTCACTCAAGTCGACAGTCTATTTCGATCTATCCCTAATGCAATGGACTCCCACACCGAGTCGGTTGTGATTTCGATGATCATCTTGTGTACACATTTTACGATTACTTTAGAGTTTGCAGTACCAATTGAAATAATTATGTTCTTGGATTATTTTTTTCTATTTCCCCTAAATTTACAATTCCTTTATGACTTCCACAACCTCTAAATGAACCTATGTCATTTCGGGTGAGAACTGGGAATGTGAAGACTAGAATCCAATGGAATGTATGGGGCACAAACATGACCTGGTTGAATCGAAGCACTAATGCTCAGGCTTTGGTTCAAAACCCCACAAAGAAATATTGCCATGTTCATAAGGCCAAGAGTTAAGACCGAGTGGAAATCCTGGTGATCTTGATGGTCCACAAAATCCCAAAAGGAGCCAAATTTGTTAACAAAGGCCATATATCCACCAAAGAAAATAAGTAAACCCCATCATTTTCAATTTGGAAATTTATGTGGACAAACCAATCTATTGGTCCAAACTGTGTCCAATTTTTTGTATTTTATTTACTCCGCCAACCCCAGATATGGGACTTGTAATTAATATAATATTTTTATTTTTCCCCAACCAAACAACAAATTTTAAGGAGAAAAAATTACTTAACTGCTTGCTAGTCAATTACCCCTGCATCAGTCACTCAACAGTCAAAAATTACTTTGGCTCTGTTATAAAGAGAGTGGTATCAAATTCCTCAAGGTGTCAATCCCAATATTTTATCATCTTATTTAAAAATCCAAATGGTATCAAATTGCACGAAGTACAAATCTTGGTGTTTTAGGAGCTAATCCTTTTAATGCCTTAATGCTTTTGCATCTAGGATTTTCTTTTCCTTTTTTATTTTAAGGGTTATACACACCAACACCTATGCGCACAATAAACCAGGGACACACAAAGAGCAACACATACACAATCCCAATGCCTCCCCCTATCAATTGTATTTTAGTATTAATTTCTTTACAATTCCTAAAAAGATTTAGGTTATTCATGTCCTCAAAGGGAAAATGCATAATGCATAGACGAAGTCTCTTTATGACTATTAGAAAAAAAAATATTTAAGTCGATTCATGGTTTAGTATTAAAAATCCCACTTAAGTTTTAGCATTGGAACTTACCTAATTACTAATATGTGCATGTAAACCCAAAGTCTTCGACCAATTTCTTTTCTGACTTGGAGTGAGATTGTCTCAATTTGGAAGTCCATCATTTGACATATTCTATCAATTGCATTAATTAGTATAAAACATGTTGTTCCTGTTTATGAATGTTTTACATATGATTTTGTTCCCTAATTTAGTAGATTCTTGATAAACTTGAAATTCATACATGTGTATACATGTTGTATAACTTTGCGTTAATCTCCGATAGCTCATTCCTTGATCAAAGATATCCAAGAAATAAAACTTTTCTACCACTCTATTTATTCGATGCTTGACACACAAACCTCAACCTGTTAATTTGACTGATGTGTAATCTAATCTCCAGCCATTGATAATTGCATTCTAAGTGAATTTTTTTAAACAATTAGTTGATAGCTAATCATAGGAAAATTTAAATGGTACTTGAAGAGTTATATTCCAGTGGTTACGGTATTGGCGCCTTAACCCCACGACAATAAATTTTCCCTCTTTGGGTAAATCTAGTCAGTGAAGAATCCCATGATGTCTCGATCATTGTTGTTATAATTTGTTTCGAATGTTTGAACCTTGACAGTAATATTTAAATGAAAGTCAAAAACCCTTCGTTGAAAAATTTAGAACATCACATCAATCAACTTATGGAATTAACTTAATGTCCTCGGTATCATAAATTGTCGTATAAATATAACTGAATCATTCTTAGTTACTGCGATTTTAATCTAGGCACTCATTAAAACCCTGTTATAAAAGTATGACATCCTCTATAATTGCTAAGCAGTGAAAATGAAGAAACTCGTAGTATATTGATACTTGCTAAGCAAAATATGAAATTCAAATGAATATGTATAACCTTAACTTGAATTATAAGTATATTCCATATTATTTGTTCCTATAAATTCCAAGACTTATGAATTGATTATTGCATGAAAACATTGAGGGTTGGGTAACTAATAAAATATAATGAGAATTGGGTTATTACGCTGGAACTTACTATGAAGGTAGGGACTAACTTCTTTGCAGCTATTTCCCTTGTTTTGCTTTGGATTGTCTTTCTATTAGTTTTGCCAAGAATATATTATATTTTTATAGTATTTCGTCAAGTTTGGCTTTTTATTAATTTTGTTAAATTTTTAAGTGTTATTCAAAGTTTTTAGAAATGATGTATTAAATTTAAATTTATAAAAAATAAAAATAGTTTTGAATATATATATATATATATATTATTGGATAAAATGTTTTGATGTGACCTAATTATCCTCAGTGGAGGACCGAGTATTTTTGTATTTGTCAAAGTTTAAAATTCATTTAAAAATACGAAATTGAAAAATTTGACACATACCTCACATACATTTAATCCCCTAACATATTTAATACCTTGCACACTGACATATTTAATATTGTGCAGTGATATAGTTAATATATTATAGTCTGCATCCATGTTTCCACGAACCTTCATTGCATCACATGCATGTCACCACGAACTTTCACTACATCACAGATCTTGTAGCTAGCTCTGCTTTACATGGGATATTCCTACATGAATCTGAGCCAATTGTTTCCAATAAATGCATGAAGCACCTTAGGAAAGAAACTTCGCTCTTAAACTCTCATACTCTTGGGCTTTC
The DNA here is from genome assembly GCA_010110895.2 of Picea sitchensis. Lineage (NCBI taxonomy): Eukaryota > Viridiplantae > Streptophyta > Pinopsida > Pinales > Pinaceae > Picea > Picea sitchensis. The sequence goes on along the minus strand of SNQJ01S0056785.1, from coordinate 110,421 downwards.
ACTTCTTCTTCACTAGCTCACCACTATTACTCAAAATAGGGTTGGGAGGACGAATATGGAGGATGGATATTGACAAAAAACTTGTTACAAACCTTAGGGAAAGTGACAAATAACCTAAAACATAATTGTGAACATGACGAACCTTGTAAAAGAGTCAATGAAATAGAGAATTGCATCCCAAGCAACAAGATGAAGTTAGAATCGAAGCCAAACAAAAAATCAAAGTTAGGACATGATGAAAATTGAGAAGCAATTACAACGAAGGCACTAGACTCCCTCTCGGCCGTCTGAATGAAAACATCAACAATGCTTTTACTATTTCTTTACATCCAATGAATAAATTCTATATATCTTTCTAATACTTGATGAAAAGAGAGAATATTACTTACCTTATCAAGGCCAATTGTTACCATCATTTCCTTCAATTCCCTCATGTCTTTCACTTGCAATTGATTCAAAAGAATAATTCAGGTTGAGTTGTTTCCTTCTTAATGAGGAGACAAATACATATGGTTAATCTCTATCTTGAGGAAGTGGAGTAACAATGTTTAGAATAGGGAAAAAACCTATGAGACTTGAGAACAAAAGGTACATCTCTACCCGAATTGAGTGCTAAGTTGATGCTTGTGGTGGGAATTGTTGTTTACAACATGCATAGTAGATGGTATTGGGTCTCAATTTGATCCTTTTTGCCAAGCTCATTCACTTCCAATTTTGACATCAAAACCTCCATTCTTGTCCTTCTTCACTTAATATATGGCATAACGAGTATTAAAATAGGTAATAAGTTGTCATTTTGAGATTTACTCTTAGTTTTACTTGTAAGTGGTATTTATAACTATTTCTATAGAAAAATCACCTACATTTTAGTAATTACAGGAATTTACCATGTTTCACTAGTTATTATAAGAATTGACCATGTTTTACCAGTTATTACAGGAATGGGTGATTAGCATACTTTCGATCACTCAGAAGGGAAAATTCCACTTGGAGGTACTTCACCAATACTAGGAGATGGTAATTTAACTATGTTACCCTTCCCATGTCACTCAACACTTATCAATCAACATAAGTCAAAATCCACGGATAGTTGTTACAGGAAATCCAAAGAAATCACAGGTTAAACAGAGGTGGTTTTGCAAGATCATTTGCGAGCATATAATGGTGAATCTAAAAAATTCAGAACATGGGTTTGTCAAGAACATGCCTATTTAGGTGAAACGCATGGAATATTTCCCAAAACGTGCATTATGTGGATTGTACGAGCGTTTCTTTAAACATAATTTTCCAGAATTTCCTGTAATTGTCGATTTTCAAAATCGCATGTTAAGGGTTGTGCTCAACCAAGGAATACAATTTGTTTTCAAGATCCATAGATGAGGGAATAGAGATATCAAGTATGTTAGATGTAATTTCATATATATAAACAATTGAGTATATGTATAGGGTGCTCCATATTTTTATTGTAAAAGCATATGGTTGAAGATATATTGTAACTGTTGATTTTGACATTGATGTTGAATACAAAGGAGTTATGAAAAATTTGATTTGTTATATCTTTGAAAAAATCTAAGTTTTATTTAACAACATATTCAAGGAAGGCCCCCTGGTCAATGTTGTCATTTTGTAAGTCATTTTAGCAGTTTCTTTTGCTACACACATGCTTTAATTTGATTTCTTGTAGAACTAGAATTCATTTTAATTGGCTTGTAGAAAAATGTTACTTTGACTGTATGATTTATGATTGTTCTAGATCTAGATGTTAAAGACAACAATTTGATTGACTAATCTTTCATCTTCCATGCAATACAACCAATATTCACACTAATATACTTAGATTTCATTGAGACTGCAATTCCTTTCTGCCTTTCTTATGTCTCTTTTCATTCAACCTTTCAACTCACATCTTGAGATAACCATGTTTGGCCTTGAAGCTTGGTTAACTAAAACATAGTGTGTTTGCAAGTAGATGTACTTTGATAGTAAATGATTTACTTGTGATCTGATTCCCTACCATAGAAAGACAATTCTGAGTGATCATGACCAAGAGAACCATTTATATTTGTGAGTCTGGCATTTTACTGCTTTGATTTCTAGTAGGATTTCATAGGAAATTTCAAGACTAGTTTTGCACATATCGTGCTTGTGTCTCACAAGTCTACTTACTTGGATTCATAATAAATGTTGACGAATCTAGACCACTATAACAACACAACATTTTGGCGTTGTTGTCAGGGAGGCACTAAAGGAATTACTCTTGAAATTGCAAGATTTTTGTTGTTTGCTTGATTTTCATTTTCTGCTATCAAATTCGTGTTTGCATTTTTTTTGTTTTGCCAAATTTTACGACTTGGAGGATAAATGGTAAGAAGAGAGGTAATAACCCACACTTCCACTTTAGTGGGTATCTCCGAGCCCTTGTCATGTTCACACTGTAAGTGTGTTTTCTTTTATGCGAGTTTTTTTATTCATGGAAAGAAATCTAACTCGTGTCAACATGCATCTTAGTGACAACAGGGCCTGAATAACATGAGGATATTCAAACACATGATCGAATTTTTCTATAAGTTTGTTTGGTGTGGTGTGTTT
>SNQJ01S0056785.1:66815-80692 GCA_010110895.2 Picea sitchensis | reverse complement strand
CCCCAGTCAAAGAAGTCATTCCTCAAAACTCAGGGGTTCCAGATTTGGCATAATTTAGAAATCTAGTCAATTACATGAATTTCTTATAGTAAGTTGTAGCAAGATTTCCTATAGGAGATTGTTTTCATGGACAACTTTGCACATCATTTGCAAACCAATGGGACTGAATTAGGAAATTTTAAAACACGGGTTTTGTGTAGAATACAAAAATATGCTAGCACAATTTTCAGAAAAAGAAAAATGAAGGATTTAAAGGCATGTTTCTGAAGAAGATTTTTTTCAATTTTTCTAGAATTCCAGTAATTACCAGAACTACAGGTTTTTATTACAGGAATTATTGTAGCTTTCAAATTGAAAAAAAATTGATAGCACTTTGATGATCTATATAGTAGTGGCCATTGGGGATGAATTCCATCATCTAGGTTTTGTTCAAAATGATGTTGAACACTTCCATGATTCATCAAATTGCCTCAAATCTCAACAGCGAAAGCCAAAATCCTTGGTCAAATCCATGGTCAATGTACATAAATTCAACTACCGAGGCATTGGTTATATGATTTATTCACGGGATTTGATATAGCAACATCACAAAAAACCCATTTTTTATTGTTTAGCACATCAAGTAAGAGAAAGTGTAATTATTCAAGTGAGGCAACATAAAACACTTCAACTTTCCTTTGTCTTCAAGTATACATCATTTTCATATCTTAAGCTCTGTCTTGTATGACTTCAACTTCAACAAGCCGCACTCTCATATGTTAGCTCAATATTTCACGAAGTGCACTCATCCCTCAAGCATCGTTAAAGAATATCCCTACACATATGAACTTCCTTACTTTATTTGCACAAGGACATGCAAATATCTCGGTGTGGGGGACAGAAACAACAAGTGAGGTAGAACAACAATAGTCTCTAGACTTTCAAGCAAGGTAGAGCAACAACAATTTCTTTTGGTTCCATAGTACATATAATTTTCATATTACATTTTCTCTTCTAGTGCCTACTTCATCCTACATCTCTATTAAATTTTTCCTTTCCTCTGTAGCAACATAAAAAAATTCAGATCACTACAAGAGAGGAACACCGTCAATTTCAAATATAAAAGGACTTCCGTCACTTCAGCAAACAAATACAATCATTTCCTTTAATAACAGAAGAATTATGGTAATTGAAGACTGGTTCAACAAATGTGTAGAATATTCAAAGTTGAACCAGATTACAGAGCGACATAAACACGTGTTCATCATCTTCAACATCATTCTTTCAACATCAACAAACTTCTGTAAACGGTAGGTTGATTTGCAAGGTAATAGTTTATTTGATACTCATTTACTTGCTAAACTAGAGTTATCTCTCAGATGCAACTAGCATTACATTCATGCCATATGCAATTTGAATTACCCCAAATTATTATCTTGTGAGTACTCTGATTTTATTGACTACATCATCAATTTCTTAAAAGTCTTGTCACCCCACTCATTTTAGTTATATATGATATGAAATTGAAATCATTTTGATGATGTGTAATCAGATTTCATAAGTTTAACTAATTTGATTCCCATTTTTCTGTCGATAATCATGATACCACTTCCCATCCAACATATCCACTCATCATCCAACATAGCCAATAAACTTCCACTCATTTTAAATGTCTCCACCATTTTACCTATGTTTTTCCAAAGAGTCGAATCAGATACTTAACTAATTCCCAGATGTAGAGTATGATTTGAAGAAAAAAGTTTCAAATGCAGAGTATGATTTGGAGGAAGAAATTCCAGAGGCAAAGCATGATTGGAGGAAGAAATTCCTAAAAAAAATAAATTCATGATGAAGATATTTTTGATAGATAAATTCAAATTGTCAGCACCAAATCCATTATTGATGATCTTGTTGATAAACTGAAGGGTAAGAAGAAGAAGATAAGTAAGCTAAAAAGGACTATTCAAGATAAATTTTCTCTTTGCGGACTTTTTTTTTCACACTGAAAATTTCCTGTAAGCAAGCATTTTTCCATAAACAATGCATAAATTGATTTGTTGATATCTCCCAAACTACGAACCCGTTGACTGTGGAATTTGGACCATAAATGTATCAAGGTATGATGAATAATCAAAACAAATTTCAAGCAAATCCAGTTTATATTTTTTAAGAAATTGGCGACCGTCACCTCAACCATTTTTCCTTTTTCTTGAAATTTTTGCATCTGTTGGCTATGATTTTTGGTGAGTAAAAGCATAGTGATGATACCAACAACCTCACCAAATTTCATAGAAAACCAATTTGTATTTTGAGAGATAATGGCTAGACAAAACCACTACAAGAAGTTAGTTACAGGAATTTGGTTGACCCTGGTGCAACAAGTTTTTACATATGGATAAGACTTAAGTTTGATTTGTTGTTGTTTTGTTGTGCTAAGATATTTTACAAGATTGCTAAACGTTGGAATGAATTTGAAGAAATAGTAGTGTGGACACAAATTGATAAGATATTTGGGATATTACACATGGCCATCTCACATACAACTGGAGTAATGTGCATTTGGGTTTACCAGAAAAAATTTAATCAGTTGCATGAGGACATGAAACATCCTTTGTCTGGGGGAGATGTTGGGTGCCGGTTTGATCCTTTTTTCCAAGCTCATTCACTTCCAGTTTTAACATCAAAACCTCCATTCTTGTCCTTCTTCACTTAATATATGGCACAATGAGCATTAAAACAGGTAATAAGTTGTCATTTTGAGATTTACTCTTAGTTTTACTTGTAAGTGGTATTTAGAACTGTTTCTAGAGCAAAATCGCCTACATTTTAGTAACTACAAGAATTTACCCAATTTCACTAGTTATTATAAGAATTGACCATGTTTTACCAGTTATTATAGGAATTGGTGATTAGCATACTTCTACTCGCTTAGAAGGGAAAATTCCACTGGGAGGTACTTCACCAATACTTGAAAATGATGGTTTACCTATGTTACCCTTCCCATGGCACTCAACACTTAGCGGTCAACGCAATTCAAAATACGCGAACAAATTGTTACAGGAAATCCGCAAACAGTTGTTACAGGAAATCCGCAGAAATCACAGGTTAATAGAGGCAGTTTTGCGGGATCATTTGCAATCATATAATGGTGAATCTCAAAAATCCAGAACATGGGTTTTGTCGAGAACATTCCCATTAGGTGAAAACTGGGAAGGATTCCCAAAAAGTTCATTATGTGGACTGTACGAGCGTTTATTTAAACATAATTTCCCAGAATTTCCTATTATTGTCAATGGATCCTGATTTGGATCCTAAACGTCGACACTCTATTAACCAAACTGTGGCTATTCCGACCAATCATGAAAACCCCAACCACAGAAATATTTTTAATCAGTTTCCTATTATTGTCGATTTTCAAAATCACATGTTAAGGGTTGCGCCTAGCCAAGGAATACAATATGTTTTCAAGATCCATATATGAGGGCATAGTGATAACAAATCTGCTAGATGTAATTTCATATATATAAACAAATGAGTAGATGTAAGGGGAGTTCCATATTTTTAGTGTAAAAGCATAAGGTTGAAGATATATTGTAACTGTTGATTTTGACATTGATGTTGAATACAAAGGAGTTCTGAACAATTTGATGTGTTAGATATTTGCAAACAGTCTAAGTTTTCCTTAAAAACATATTCCAGAAGGCCCCCCTGGTCTATGTTGTCTTTTTGTAATTCATTTTAGCAGTTTCTTTTGTTACATCCATTCTTTGTTTTGATTTCTAGTAGAACTAGAATTCATTTTAATAGGCTTGTGGGAAAATGTTACTTTGACTATGTGATCTATGAGTGTTCCAGATATAGATGTTAAAGACAAAAATGTCATTGATTGATCTTTCATCTTCCATTCCATACAAACAATCTTCACACTAATATACTCAGAGTTGTCTGAGACTGCAATTCCTTTCTGTCTTTCTTGTGTCTCTTTTCATTCAACCTTTTAACTCACATATTGAGATAACCCTGTTTGGACTTGAAGCTTCATTGACTAAAACATAGTTTGTTTGCAAGTAGAACTGCTTTGACAGTAAATGATTTACTTTTGATCTGATTCCCTACCATAGACAATCAGGTTTGAGTGATCATGACCAAGAGAACCATTTCTATTTGTGAGTCTCGCATTTTACTGCTTCGATTTTTAGTAGGAGTTCATAGGAAATTTCAAGACTGGTTCTGCACATATTGTGCTTGTGTCTCACAAGTTTACTTACCCGGATTGATAATAAATGATGATGAATCTAGACCACTAGAACATCCCAATAGATGGGAGGAGTGGTATATTCCATTCATGGCAAACCTTTGTAACGTATGAACAATTTGTGGGGATTTAGTGAAAGGGATTTATCAGTAGTCATATAGGTTTCATTCAACTTGTCTACACTATTGTACATGGTACAAATGCTTCCCATTGACTTGGAGGACGTCTTGCCATGTGCTTCAAAGAATAACTTGGAGCCATTACCTACTCCATGTAAAATAAATTTAAGCTCCATGGATCTACTTGCCACCTCATACTTTGAACTGTAACCAAGATGGTTCTTTTGCTATGTTAGAATCCACGCTAATAACTTGTAAAATGCGAGAAATTTTATATGGAGATCCGAGAATTGGAAGTTACAAATTTTCCAACTTTCAATAGGTCAAAGCTAGAAAAAGTTTCAAATAACATTAACTAAGATGTCATGACTCTGAAAAAGAACATAGAACGAGTGTTCGACATGCAAAGTTTACAAATATGATGTCATTCCCCATTTAATTTTTGGTAGAGAGGGTCAGAGAAATAAATTTAATATCATTCAACCACTAATTTTTGGCTAGAATGTAGTGTGTGGCAGTTGGAAAGGAGTGTAATTGCAAGTATCATGTTGAAATCCTCGCAATTCACCCAAAGGTTGTAGATTTTAACCTTGTACAATTAATTACTACAAACATATTCTTAATAAAACAGAGAAGATCCAATCACACACACACACACACACACACAGATATTTTACCATGGAAACCCAAACTGAGAAAACCATAAACATGTTTAGAGTTGCACCTCTTCTATTCATCATACACAACCACAATTCAATTCCCTCATACAAAAAGAGATTTTCCTTCTTGGGAAAAAACCCTAACATAAATTCGACCGTCAGATTTGCGACCTTATAATGAATGATCCAGATTGACTATGAAATTACAATATTTTACAAGGCAATAATACCAAAAACATTCTCAGGGGCTCTGCCCCCAAATCCCTAGATGAGGGCCCACTTCCCCTCACGACTCCAAGCCGAGGGGGTGGGGTAGAGAACCCCTAGACTCCATTCATCCAGGGTCTAGCCCCCAAACCCCTGATAGAAGGGGGTAGGCATACCTACATATGAATCAGAAAGATAATCATGGTCCACAACCAACACTAGCTCTAGTCGTGTAAAGAATATAACACATACCCAACAAAGGATTCATATATCTCATCCAAAGGATTCCATCTTTTATGAGAAAGCACCTTGAAATACATCATTTTATTTACTTATTATTGCCTCCTTATTCTCCATTCATAGTTTCTTCTAATCTATACTAGGAATTTATGTTGGATCTCGTTGATTAGTTTAGGGGTCGATGTACCACCTTGATTCATAGGATTATGTTGGATCTCGTTGATTAGTTCTAGAATGCTCCTACTAGTTATTAGCGTGTTTTGGTCTGACATAGTGTATAGCTACTATTGAACCTAAAAGAAAGCTTCATGGTCTCCCAAGGAAACTTATGTTCCTCATTCTAAATATCTTGTTAGGTTAAGGGCACAAAGCCCCTAGAATTGAACCTAGTCCTAGAGTATTCCATTCTATTAAACCTTGTCCTAGCACACCCTACACACATGTAATATGTTACCTACATGTCATAACAATCCAATGGTTAAAAATTAAGCTTAAAAAAACTAAACCAAAGTTGGTGACTCATTATTTGCATGGACTAGTGTTGAAAACTGTCGGTAAACATGTTGAAGAATCCTTACACTAGTGATGGACAAGTGTAGATGAACCTTTAACTCAGAGCCCAATATCACATGTGAAATGGCCTAGAGTATGCACATGTGTCTTCCTTATGGAACTACAAACTTGGCAGACAAAAGTTCTTTTAATGTGAGATGTTCATCAACACTTTAGGAAAAACACTGATAGAAGATGTTTTAGTTGGTTGCATTCCACATGAACTTGTCAAACGTTCTATGATTGATTGTGTGTATAACTAGAAGTTTAGTATTTTATTTGTTATATTTTTTATTAGTCTATTACTTTTTCTTATTATAAGCATATTTATTAAAATTATACTAAAATTTTAGATGATTGTGAAGTTCACGACAATAAACTTATCTACAGAAATCTGCCCAATGATTAAGGTTTGCCATTTGGGACAAATTCAGTTTTTTTTTATTATCAACATGCTTACAATATATCAAGAATTTTATTTATTATATTTTTTATTAGTCTATTATTTTAGTTTATTATAAACAAACTTGTTATAAATATACTAAATTTCTTTTATGGTTGTGAGGTTCACGACAATGAACTGGTTCGCAGAAATTTTCCCAGTGATTAAGGTTTGCCATTTGGCACAAATTTAGTGTTTTTTTATTATCAACATCCTTGAATATATCAAGAGTGAAACTAGCTTTAATATTCAAAATTTAATACTATTGTAAAACACTAGTTACTAAGTCAATTGAGATCGCCATGTCAAAATCATTTTTATTAATTAATTACTAAGACCATCCATTTGAACTTTTAAAAATTATTTTACATTGATTTGAAACTATATTTTAATATATTTTTTACCATTGAAATACCTAATCTTATTTTTATTTTTTTAAATTTCCACAAAAAATATATATATCCTTTGATAAATTCACTACTATAAATGTGTCCTTTCATAAATTAAATTTGATGCAAAGCAAGAACCAGCTACTATGCCACTTCTTCAACTTAAACTTTTATTATAAACTATTTTTTTTAGTACTTTCACAAAGAAAGTTCGTAAGAAAAAATATATGTTATGCACTTAGACCACACTATTTTTTTTATATATACATTAAACTTTCTATATAAATTATTTTTAATGTAAATTAATATTCTGTAGTAATTTTTAATTCTTAAATATCATATTTCGATAATATATTAATATTTTGTAATATTTTTTAATTCTTAAATATCATATTTCGATAATATACAAAACACCAGTTTCGTATTATAAGTACTTAAATACTTTTATTAATAAAATAACTTTAAGTGTAAAATGGGTTTTAACCCCTTTTCGTATCCTTTTAACCATTTATGGGTTTCTTTCTACTTAAATATTTTTATTAATAAAATAACTTTGAGTGTAAAATGGGTTTTATCCTTTTAACTATTTATGAGTTTTTTTCTTTGAAATTTTTCAATGATTAAAAAAAAAAATGAGACTTTCATATAATTTGAGTGGGTCTAATTGTTAAGAACAAGTGCTTCCTCTTAAGAGGTTACAAGTTCAAATCAAGAGGGGGGTAGGGTATGTATACCTCCGTAGACTTTACCAATCAGACACAAAAACAATATTAGTAAATATGCATTTATTTAAAAATATTACATATAATTACATGCATAAGAAATATAAATTTTACATGTTTATATGGTATTCTTTCATAGTTGTTGTGGTTGTTAGTGATGTATTTGAGGAAAATTATTAAGGTTTATCATAGTGACTAAGTTATTCTACTTTCAAAAGATATAATGATACATAGTTTTTTTAAATGATAAAGTTAATGTAACACTTTGAAAAAGATTTATTTTTGTTGTGCATGTTCTAGTTGAATGAATGATGGGAAGCAGACCTGGAATTTGACGTTCTACACAAAATTTAATTAGTTTAGACTCCCAATCCTTGAAATTTAATTAGTTCATAGTCTTCGTTCACATAAAGTGTTAATAGTTAATTGAATATCCATTCATTGATAGACAATTTGGCACTCATGAATTTGGGGTAAAACTAAAATGATGGTCATGAAAAACAAATGACCATCATCAAAATTTCACTTGACAGGTAAGATAAATTTGAAATTCCAACCCTAATGGAAAGGTCAAATTAATGAAACTAAGTGTTATTTTTACCTCATTTCGACAAATAATTACCAAAACCACAAAGTAATATTATTCCTTCTAAATTTCCTACAAATCATTTGGTTAGCACATAGAATAGATATTGAGACTTTTAGATGAAAAAACAAGTCCTTTGAATCCTATAACATTTTTAAGTAATTTTTTTTTAAAGATCTTGATGTCCAATTTTTTAAACTCTTATATGATTGTATAGTAAATTTCAAGTCAAGGCTTTTTCAATATTTTAACACATTATGATTGGTCATACCTTTTTTCATATTGTGTCTTTCTATTTCATTGAAAAATCAATTTTGCTCTTCTAATAGAATTACCTTAATTTTGGAATGAGTTCCATTAAATCATAGTTACCTGCTTAAATTACATTAACTTGACACTAAAATGTGAATGAGAGAAGTGTTGTTGGTGAGATTGTGTGATCCACTAAACCTAACTTAAATGTATAAATATATAAATTTATGTTCTTTTTAATCACAAAACATGATAATATTTTATTTCTATTGTGCACCTATATATATAAACTTATGTTCTTTTTGAATCACAAAACATGATAATATTTTACTTCTATTGTGCACCTATAGTATAATAAATGTATGATTTAAGTTTTTGGCTACTTAAATCTCTTCCAAGAAGTTTAGGAGGAACTTCTTTTTTTAATCACAAAACATGATAATATTTTACTTCTATTGTGCACCTATAGTATAATAAATGTATGATTTAGGTTTTTGGCTACTTAAATCTCTTCCAAGGAGTTTAGGAGGAACTTCTTCTTTTTAATCACAAAACATGATAATATTTTACTTTTATTGTGAACTTATAGTGTAATAAATGTATGATTTAGGTTTTTGGCTTCTTAGATCCTTTCCAAGGAGTTTTCCCATTGAGTTTGATCTTCTTTTAAATATCAAACTCCTCTTTTAAATATCAAACTCTTCTTTTAAATATATGAATGCGGATAGATTCCATTGGCTTTGCTTGAGATAAGGATATAATTACCTACTACTATTCACTTTGGGATTCTATTAGCTTAACACATTTTGATCAAGGCCTCCTTATTTGAGGCCTTCTTTCATGCTTGTCGTAGATGCTCCTTATACCTTCTTAAACTTGTGTCTCTTATCATGGAACGATGCTCCTCCAAATTCTATCACTATTCAATAAGAAAATTATGGGCTAAGTAATTACACCATTAATATTTTAAGCGTTTTTATTCAATTTTACTTGAAATTGAATATTGACATGTTATTTAGTGAATTAGAAATTAACTAGGATTGAATATTCACATGTTATCATGATCCATATGTTAGATTGTTGTGGAATTTATTTTGGTGTACTTTATTTTCTTTTAACTACAAAATTGATCATCAAAATAGAGAGAAAGCCTAACAATTCTAAGGAACTTATTTTTATTCCTAAGCTAATGAATCACATAGAAGATTGTTTATTTTTCTTATTTCCTTAGAACTATCTCAAACTACTCTTCTATTTATAAACTCCTTATTAAATCCTTTTCTCTCTTACAAATTTATACTTATAGTTGGACTACTTTGTTTATTTCTCTCTTAGTATTTCTTTTAACATTATCATGAGGATATTTTGATCTCTTTTCTATTTCTCCTTATATGTCCATTTACCTTTTATTCCATGGTTTATCCTCATTCAAACCATTGGTACTCTTATAAGAATGATATGAAACTTGAATGCACTTGTATTGGATGCTAAAAAAATACGTATTTCACATGGAAACAAATTATAAAACTTATTTGAAACATGATATAAGATGAAGTGGCTAATGATTCACCTGTTGGTGGACCATGTGATTCCCCATGTTGAATTACAAACCATGTTTTTAATCATGAAATCCCTTCAACCATTCATATTCCTTGACAAACCATCTTTGAGAGCGAATATGTTGATTAATTGGATTGGTTGTCATTGATGTCAACTCTTGAAGAAAGTCTGGTAGTGAATTTCGGTAGCACAAAGGTTTGGATAATGGAACCAAGTTTGTTTGATGGATAATGGTATGTGTTTTGATATATTTGCAGGTAATACTATTCTAGATGGATAGTACATGTCATGCCATTTCCGGTGGTATATGGAACATCACATAACTCCTCACGGTTAGAGAGTTATGGCCATGTGAAGTTGGAGAACCCTCATGAGTCATCTAGAAGCCCCAAAAAGTCAAAGTGTTTGCAAAAGAAATTATTTAAATAATAAAGTTAATGGAGAACTCCCTAAAATAAGGAAAGTGGGATGCTACATGAAAGTATAAATAAGAGGCAAGGATATCTCATTTAATCACACTTGAACACATTGAATATCTTTTGTTGTGTAAGGCTTATTGCAAGTACTCATTGATACACCTGAAATTGCGAAAGTTTGAGGTAGTACGAAGGATTGACGCCGGAAGTTTTGGAATTACAACGAATACAAAAAAAAACCTAATTTCTGAGGCGTACACGGGTTGGCAGTCTATTAGGGTGCGTACATATGCGGGCTGACAGTGCATTAGGGTGCGTCTGTATGCAGGCTGACAATGTATTAGGGTGCGTACATGTTGGTAAAGCCATGGAAACTTGAAAAGATGAAGATGCAGAGGTTCTATATTCTGAGATCAAGCTCCTAGGAAGGTCTGCAATGCTAAGATACATCAGATCTATCCATTGGTTCAAAAGGTATATCTTATTTCTATGAATATTTGGATTTTGATGTATGCATGAGAAATTCTTATGGGGATTTGAGAAATCTCTCTAGAGAGACTAGTGGTTGCATGGGATCTTCTGCATAAGTCAGATCTACAGAAATACAGTGTTGGTATATTTATCATTGATACTTCTTATTGAGGCACATCTTGTATTTCTTGGCATATGGCTAAGGGTTTTTGTGGTATATGGGTGAGAGCTTGTATTGGTTGATGTATTGAGAGGTTGAATATCAGAAAGGGTTTGAAGTCTAGATCATGTGAGGGTTATTATACTTATTCATGATTACACACACTTATAGCACATGACTAGAGAGAGATATATATGAGGATGCATGCACAGGGTACAAATATAGTCTGGATATAGTGACAAGTTATCGATCTATGTGAAAGAAGTCACACAGGATTATAATTTTTCATAAGAAATAAAACTCTAGTTTTTAGAAGGCATACGTAGGTTGCATAACAGTTTGGTAGCGTACATACGCGGGTTGCATAATAGTTTGGTAGTGTACATACACAAGCTGCATAACAGATAGGGCACGTACATACACGTGTTGTAGCACTACAGGTCGCGTACCTATTGTATTTTGTTGATACATGTTCAGTTCAGGTACAGATTGATTACAGGGCGGTTGGACGGGGCAAGGACAGGTGCTTGTAGCCACCTTCCGGTTGTAGCCGGAAAACATAGGGGGTTGTAGCCTCCTTCTGGTTGTAGCCAGAGAATTGGGGAGTTGGAGCTTCCCTCAGGTTGTAGCCTGATAAACTAGGGGGTTGGAGCATCCTTCCAATTGCAACTGGAAAACAAAGGAAGTTGGTGCTTCCAATGAATGTAATTCTTCAAGACATATAAGAAAAAACATTATGTGGTTTTCCTCTGCTTTGGGTTTCCACGTAAAAACATTGGTGTATTGTGTATGTGTATGATTGTTCATTTGTTCATTGTTTATTTACACTGCAAATATTGGATGATAATGCTACATTGATTAAAAATAGGATTAAATTGCTCTATTACTGATTCACACCCCCTCTCAGTAATCCAACCGAATATCCCCATATAATCTCATCCTATTTTAATATGTATTTAATCTATTACTATCTTGTTGATGTTTGTAGCATTGGACAGGAAATTCCGCACAAGTCTAGTGTGAGACGTGTGGAAACATCCAAAAAGGACCTTTCTTATATTTTTAATTCACTCTAATTAAATATAATTATTAAAGTGAACAAACTTTTATATTGAGTTGATTAATGTCTAATTTTACTCTAGTGATTTAGATGAATCTCAACCATTGATCTCAATTGAGGTTGAGATTTAATCTCAACCATTGTTCTCAAAATGAGATTAGGGTTACGAAGATTTGGTCATTAACTGAAAGTTATAAAAGAAGGGCAAGGTAGAAGGGAGTGACATCGAGAGAGACAATAACTCAATTGCATAGAGAGACATAGAAGTTCCTTAGTGTGCATTACTTCAAAAAGGAAGTTCATCCTCAACTGAAGAGAGTGGTCAAGAAGGAAAGGGAAACAAAAGCAACGACAACAACAAGGTCGTACAGTCGTGTGGCTGAGCATTGTTTTCATTTTTCTGTTTTTTAGTTGGATGATTTTTCCAGTGTGGGAATCCCTTGTAATTTTTTATTAAGTGAATGAAAAATTGATTTGAAGGGAAGTAAAAATTTGTTTGTGTACTTGGGAATTTATTTTTCTTCTGTTGTTTAATTTCCATCTAGTGTGTAATTATTCTATGGTTTGTATTTTATGTTTAAAAAATAAGCAAGTAATTTTTGCTTGACATCATAAGGAAGTAGTTTACTTAGGGTTGAAATTATTACATGGTATCAAATCTTGGTTCTTTGATTGAGATTTCCAAGTAACAATAGACAAATATGGCAAATATGAGGACCAACAGGAATATTTGAGTGACTTGCAGATAGATCTAACCGATTTGAGGTTTAGTAGGAAGAACTAGTGCAGATCGCAGTGACCAACATGCATATCTATGAAATATGAGGACCAATAGGAAAATCTAGTGCAGATTTGAGTGAACAACAGACAAATCCAATATATCTGAGGTCTAGTAGGCATATCTAGTACACATATGATTGACCAACAAAAAATTCTAGTAGATATGAGGACCGACAATTAGATCTAGTGCAGATATGAGTGACCAACAGACAGATCTAGCAAATATGAGGTCCAATAAATAGATCTAGTGCAGACATGAGTAACCAACAACCATATCTAGTGCAGACTTGGGGTTTATAGTAGCATATCTATTATATATAAGTAACCAAAATTTATATCTAGTGCATATATGGGGTTTACATAAGCAAATATATTGGATCTAAGTAACCAATAATCATATCTAGTGCAAATCGAGGTTTACATCAACAGATCTATCATATTTGAGTAACTAGAAGTCAGATTTAGTGCATATACGAGGTTT
Organism: Picea sitchensis; assembly: GCA_010110895.2. Lineage (NCBI taxonomy): Eukaryota > Viridiplantae > Streptophyta > Pinopsida > Pinales > Pinaceae > Picea > Picea sitchensis. The sequence goes on along the minus strand of SNQJ01S0056785.1, from coordinate 67,362 downwards.
ACAACAATAAATCTATTATATTTGAGTGACCAGTAGTCAGATCTAGTGTAGATCTATGTTTTACAACAACATATCTATTATATCTGACGTCCAACAATTGGGTTTTACTAATGCTTGAAGGAATAAGCACATTTTCATGACATATTTTTTATATATGAAAGACGGTAGCAAATAGTCTCAAGTTTGAAGATAGATTCGATGGAGCTTCAAACTTCCTACCCTGGAAAGAAAGGGTTACTTTTATTTTTAAGGAAAATTATCTTTGGGAGATTGTTGACAAAGTAGTTTCTTCACCAACAGATCTACAAAAATTAGCAACTAACAAGCCTAGTTCAATATAATATAAAGGTATCTACCTTGAGCCACCATTAAAGGTATAGAAAGAGAACCAAATGAATAGAGACCAAACAAATATACACTACCACTAGAAATGAAACTATCCTAAGTGTGCCAAAAAAACATAGAACAATAGGAAAATAACAACCTGGAGGAGTTGGAAAAATAGGAACACGAGGATATTCGTACAGGAAGTGAGAAATGCATACCA
>SNQJ01S0056785.1:20006-30979 GCA_010110895.2 Picea sitchensis | reverse complement strand
AAGAAAATTGTACATACATCTTGTGTTCTTTGTGTCCATTGTGATGATGACTTGTTGATGATATATTGTTGATATATGTTGCTAATATGCTCCTACATCTAACTGGTTATAAATGACAGCAATGGGTAATGAATAAATGTTGAATGTTAATTGATAAGTTTTTGCGCAAGAGGGAAGTTTTGGGAAAAAGAGACCCACACTCATTCACCCCCCCTCTAAGTGTGGTAGGTGTGTCCAACAAAAAGTACATGATGGATTGGTATCAGATAAAATTTTCAGGTTTTCTGGTACTAGGGTGTGTGATAGATTGGTATTAGAGCATAAAAGGGTAGTAACGAGACTCAACTTGGAGGTTGGGATCTATTACAGATGAGTATCAAAGCGTGGTTTGCAATACTTAGGTTGTATGGGTCGACTTACGGGTCGAATATTTTTCTTCTACACAGAGGTTGAGCCAAAAGGTGGTTGGGAAGCCAAATGTATTTCTTGAATTTCATAATTTTTTGTAAATTTGGGAAAATTTGAATATTTTTGGTACAGTGACATTATGATGACATGGAACCCACATGGTGGGTGACATGGTAGAGACATTGTGGTAGGTTTCCCATGGCAGAGCCACGGTGGTAGTTCATGGTGGAAAACCACCATGGCAGGGGTGACATATTAGACAAGATTCAAATAAAATTTAATTGAAAAACCCAGATGTTGGAACCTGGATTATTCGAGATCGCAGAAATCTGGGATTTTCTTCTTAAGTGCCTTTATTGAAAAAGCCAGATCTAGATGTGGAAATTTGATGTAAGGAAACCTTGCAGCTAGATTATCATATATTTGTATGTCGGGTGCCACTTTGTGTCTAGATAAGTCTTGCAACGAAAGGTTGGATGCCAAATGCGAAACCTTGAGTTGGAATGGTGATGATCCAGAAATCTAGATTTTCGTAGAAGTTTCTTTTGTGGACTTATTTGAAATTCCATATTTTGGATATGTAAGGTAGGGCAGTAGTGGTTGGAAATGTAACATGGAATCCCCTTAGGCTGCCATGTGGACCACAATTTCCATGTCAATAGTTTCCATGTCAGCAGTTCCATGTCTGCATTGCCACGTTAGTAGTGCCATGTTAGCAGTTCCACATCAACAATTACCACATCAATAGTTTCCACATTAGTAGGTACCACGTTAGTAGTGCCACATAATCAATTCCATGTAAGCAATGTCACATCAACAATGTTGTTTCAACAGTGCCCCTTCAACAATGCCACATCAATAGATTCCATGTTAGAAGTGGCAATTTCCATGTTAGTAGGTACCGTGTCATTAGTGCCATGTTAGTAGTTCCACATCAATAGTGTCATGTCAAAAGTTGTCATGTCAGTAGTTACCATGTCAACAGATGCCACATTAATAGGTGCCATGTCAATAGTTCCACATCAAAAAAATTCACATCAGTAGATGCCACGTTAGCAATTATCGCATCAGTATTTTCCATGTCAGTAGATGCCACATGTGCAACAAATAACCTATGTTTGAAATAAAATGTTTTAATGTGTGCAACAGATGATACGTGGAACCCCTAATCTAATATAATAGATAGAAAATGTGAAAATAAATACTTGTTTAACAAAAATCCAGATGTCGGATGCCTTGCCCCTTAAACACTAATCTAGGTGGATATTGGTGGCCACCCACCGATTCCAACTGAATCCTTTTGACAGTTTTTAGTTCAACACGTTCTTTTGTACTTCTTGGTAATTGTGGGTTCTACACTTCCGAGGTTGTCTGAATCCCTACACATATTCCATGTGGATACTGGTGGCCTCCCACCTAATCCAACTAGCTTATTTTGTATGTTTTCATGTCAACACATTTTGTTGTACTTCCAGGGCTATTTTGTGGCCCTAAACAATGTTGTTTTGGCTTGCCACAATCAAATTGTAGATGGAGATAGATTTTGACGGTGTAATGTGTAGTTCTCTAAAAGGAATTTCCAATGGGCTATCATGTGCCTAAAATGGAGGTCGTATGCAAAATTTAAGATCCCGAGAAGTTGAGGTACCAACTTACCCATAGGGTCCCACATAACTTTTGGCATTTCATCTCCTAGGGTTAGGTTTTTGGATGTTTAGGATTTTGGAATTCATGAGTAATGTTAAAAAGGCCTTTGGAGCCTCATTGTAATCATTATGCTCAGACAGATGCACGTAGAAGCCACATCTCTTCTCAGAGATAAATACCACCATTCGAGCAAGTGTTTCAGTTCTGCAGTTTTACAGTTTTAGCCTATTTAATTTATTCAATAAGAGATAGTGTTAACTGGATATCTATGTTGTTCCTCATATCTCTTTGTTTATAGTATTCAGCCTGTTAATCAGTTCATTCCACTCCTAAATCTAGATATCCATGAATGTCCAAACCCTAGACATCCAAAAACCTAACCATAGGAGATGAAATGCCAAAAGTTATGTGGGCCCCCATGGGTATGTTGGTACGTCAACTTCCTGGGGTCGTAAATTTTGCATAAAACCTCCATTTTAGGTGCGTGATAGCCCATTTGAAATGTCTTTTAGAGAACTACATATTACGCCATCAAAATCTATCTTTGTCCGCAATTTGAGTGTGGCGAACCAAAAAAACATTGTTTAGGGCCCCAAAATGGCCTTGGAAGTACATCAAGATGTGGTGACGTGAAAACATACAAAATAAGCCAGTTGGATTAGGTGGGAGGCCACCAATATACACCTGGAACATGTGTAGGGCTTCAGACAACCACGGAAGTGTAGAACCCACAATTACCAAGAAGTATAGAAGAACGTGTTGAACTAAAAACTGATGAGATAGTGGACACACAAGTCAAGGGCACTCGCCAGCAGAGGATACAACTTGATCGGGTTGTCAAGGTAGGGAAAATCCTACACCAAGTAAATTGGCTCACCCGGGGCCAAATTCAATAGTAGTTTCCTCACCTTATAGGGGAACTCAACGCAATGGATATTGGTGGCCACCCACCGATTCCAATTGGCTCCTCTTGACAATTTTTAGTTCAACATGTTCTTATGTACTTCTTGGTAATTGTGGTTTCTACACTTTTGGGGATGTATGAATCCCTACACATATTCCAGGTGGACACTGGTGGCCTCCCACCTAATCCAACTCCCTTATTTTGTATTTTTTCATATCAACATATCTTGTTGTACTTACAGGGCCGTTTTGGGGCCCTAAATGATGTTTTTTTGCCTTGCTGCAATTAAATTGTAGATAAAGTCAGAGTTTGACAGTGTAATGTGTATTTCTCTGAAATACCTTTCCAACGGGCTATCATGCGCCTAAAACGAAGGTCGTATGCAAAAGTTACGACCCCAAGAAGTTGAGGTACTAACTTACCCATAGGGGCCCACATAACTTTTGGCGTTTCATCTCCTAGGGTTAGGTTTTTGGATGTATAGGGTTTTGAAATACATGAGGAATGTTAAAAAGGCCTTTGGAGCGTCATTGTAATCATTTTTCTCAGACAGATGCACATAGCAGCCACATCTCTTCTTAGAGATAACTACCACCATTCAAGCAAGTGTTTCAGTTCTGCAGTTTTACAATTTCAACCTATTTCATTTATTCAATAGAAGATATTGTTCATTGGATATCTGTGATGTTCTTCATATATTTTTTTTTATTGTATTCAGTCTGTTAATCAATTCATTCTGATCCTAAATCCAGATCAAACATTGTGGCCATCACCTTGTCGATGGAACTATGTGAATTTGGAGATATGGAATTATCAACATTCACCACTTTTCCACGAGTTTAGATGCCGGATGGAGTAACTCTACTATGAAGTGGTCAAAATATGGAGGGTGGTGTTGGAGCCGCCTTTGTTTATTCTAGCCCGTCACAAATTTCATTCTTAATGCTTGAAATCGAAAGATGGTTTTCATATTTTCCCTCAGAGGTATCAAAATCTATGAAGCTTTATCATGCGAGCAACGATGATTATTATACTCTCGAGCCGAGTCCTACCTTTCGTTAAAACATTTCCTCTTTTATTCTACCTCGGGATCTCGTAGGTCGGATACTATAAGTCATATAAGTCACACGCCCCGAGCTACGAAACAATGAAATCGTTTTAATTTTTCACTCAGGACAGTAACGAGGGTAAAGTTTTCCCTAACCCATGATTAAACGTCGTCGGGGTTTCGCACCTCGGCGTTCAACAAATCCAAAAATTTATTGTCGTAGCCCTGATAGCCGAGAACACGAGGTCCTTATTTTAGTAACTCGTGTTAAGGTTAAAGGTAAAAGCTAAACCATGGTAAAAATTTCTGTCGACATTTCACCACTCGGTGTTTTCCTTTTCAAAAGTTACACTGTCTAAACCCTGACTCGCGAAATCACGATAAGGATATAAACGTAATTAATTAATTACTAAATCCAAGTTTATCTTCCCTTTTTATTAAGTCATATTATCGCGATCTCGCGGTTTCGCAGCTCGACATGCTAATCCCCCAGAAACTTATTTTCGAAGCTCCGAGTCACGATAGGGCGAATATAATAATTATAAAATTAAATGAGCCCCTAATCACGATTTTGTTTTTATTAACCAAAATCGATCATCGCAGTCTCGGGTGTTAGAGGTTCAAAGTGTTAAAGTAAAACCCCCGATATAACGAATACCGAAATATTGATTAACGTTGGTAAAACTGGATTAATTAAGCTAAATCAATACATATCCCGTGTTTCGATGCTTGCACGATTTACGAGGTAGCCTTATTCTTTCCATACGTCAACTGACATTTTAAACCGCCAAATTTTTATGGCATTAATGAGGAAATAGGGCAAATCAATGAATATAAGATCGGATTTTTATGGCAAAATTTATTTCTAAACATGATTTGACAGAATTGTTCTGAAAGGTACCGAGTTTTTGAATATATATAAGAGCTGTGGTTCATTACAACAAATGCATTTTCATATCACGCAGAGCACATTATCTCTGAGCAAACTGACTTCTGTATGTATACATATTTCTATCGCAGAAGAGCTAAAACACAATCTCCAGTCATGGCTCCGCAAAAAGCATCCAAAGCTAATGTTGAGGTTTAGGTACAAAGCTCAGACAATGTCGCTGATAATTTGCCTCAAAGTATCGACTCGGTCCTGAATTGGTCGTTCGTTTCAGATGTTCTGCAGGAAGAATTGGTGGATTATTCCGATGACTCCAGTGACAACAAAAAAGATGATATAACCACCAAGTACAAAATAGTCATCCAATCCGGAATGCACAAAATAGCAGCCAGACCACGATTGCTTCCATATTATGACATGGTCCGATGGGCATTAGACCATGTGGACATACCGACCAAAACCATCATGAATGAGCAGAAAGTCACCATCGGGACTTTCAGGCTGGAACATCTGCTAGCCATGTATAAGCTGCCCACAACGTTTGACTACACATATGGCGCCGAATTATTGGACGAGTTCAAGGAGAAGGAATGCGTACAGTATGATAAAACCATGTCCAGTTTAATAAAAGATTGGGTTTCAAACACCGCGAAGTTCAGAGCTGATAGCCACGACATATATCCAATCGCTTCTTTAGAACCGCAGTACAAATATGTAGCCATGATGACATGCAGGTTATATGGGAGAGAGGACACCTCACATTTTTTTCTTCCGTGGGTGCCTCTAATGTTTCAGGTTGCCGAAGGCAGTTCCTTCGGCTGGGCAAAAATGTTGTCTGATAGCTTGACCAGTCAGGTCACAGAGTATCGGGCGCAGAAAGAGAACGGGAAGGTGTCTTCATTTTTCATGTCTGCATACATTATGGATGCGGTTTGTTTTTTAACACCATTTCCCTTAATGAACTGGAGTTGGAATCTAGCAAAAGACGAGCCCATACACGTTTATCATGCAAAATTATGGGAAAACAAAGCGGAAAATTTTGTGTATGAAATATTCAACTGGGTGATGGTGCCCCTACATGTCACTATTTTCGGTCACCCGCCACCCAAGATCTCGAACAACATAGTAACGAATCTGAGCAGCATAGCAGACTGGTATATAGAAGCAGAATTTTCATACCTCAGAGTTTTCAGGGCTTCGGTCCCCCCACATGCATTGCCATTGTTCATTCTCGACAAGTTGGCTTGTCGTGAGGTTGCTAGGAAAATAGTAATTGGTGGTATAAGCAAAGAGATTAAGGGATACTCAAAGAAGGTATGGCCACCTTTTCCTGTTCATTTGAATTCTTATTCTTTATTAAATTTCGGGCATGCCAAAGCCGAGGCAGCAGCCCTGGAAGACCTAAATTTGGTCTCCATTGAATACAAGAAGCACGATCCACAAAGGGTCGTGAGCAATCATTTGGCTAGTTGCGGGCTCAAGAGGTTTGAGCACAAGAATTCACCCTCGGATGACATTTTTTGAGGCGCAAGGTCCTATGCCGAGATTCTAGCTCGGATACAAACCTTGGCACCCGAAGAAAGAGCCGATGTTCTGAAGTTCCAGGAGCATCGACGTAGTTGTCTTCCTGCAGTGTTGTGGGGTGAGAGTCCGAGTACGGCGGAGGCGAAACAAAGAGATGTTGAAGGCTCTAAGGATGCGACTCCCGATCAAGAAAAACACCAGGACGAGGGAGAGAAAACTAAGAGTCCGAAAACAGAGATAAAGACTCCCGACCCGCCAAAGAAACAGAGTCCAGTTACTACTCCGGGAAAATCAGCAAAGCAGATCGAAGAACCTATCACATCGGGTACTCCCTTGCAGTCGAATCAAGGAAATATTGAGGCAGGATGGATATTCAATGAAGAGTTGAGGCCTATAAGGGTAGAAGAACTCCCTCCGAATGAGTTTTTCTTCGATAAGAAGAGAAAGGAAGTAGTAAAGAGGGAATTCTATCAGGAAGGAGAGTCGACTGCCAAGAAATATAAAGTTATAACTAATGGAAAAGACAAGAAGAATGAACAATTCACGACTAAAATAGCAGGGACATTAGGAGCATATGCCTCGGCGAATCAATTTTCAGTCGGGCTTTTGAAAAACCAACTTAAAAGAAAAAATCGCCTCATCAAGACCCTTGAAGCCAGACTAGCCACGGCAACAGAAACTGCCAAGGACCAGGCGAGCGTAGGAATAGAGCAGGCCAGGTTGGCCGATAAAAACGAGATAGAGCTACTCAAGACTAAGCTCGAGCAAGCACAGCTGGTGGTCCGAGATGGTCATATGCAAGCGAGCCAACAAAGAGATTTGATCCAACAACTACAGGCTAGGGTGGAAATCGCCGAAAGAAAAGTGATAGATATCGGGATGTTTCAGTCCCAGGCGATGGAGATTCGGGGCAGAGTCTCTGCAGCCCAACGGAATTTACTCGACAAGGTGTGGGATATTTGGGACAATTGCTTGCTGGTTAATCAAGTTTTGGAGAACTTACCTACCAGAGAAAGGGAAGCTGGCGCAGCACGGGTTGCCTTCCAAGAGGCTGTGATAGCCACAAACAACAGGGGTTTGGGAAGTACTCCCAGGTTCACCATTTCAGAACAGACTAGAAGAAACATTCTATTAAAAGAATGGGAGCACAACATCGCCGAAGGTAAGCAGCAAGACAAAAAGATAACGAATTACTTAGAAGAGGCCTTTAGTTCTATAGATGGCAATCTACTAGGCATTGATAGTGGAGGTAATGCTGAGGCGTTGATGCAAATGAATATGGAAAAAATCTCGCTTGATCTAAAGGAAAAAGAGGAAAGAGATTCGACTGAGATTTCCCAAGTGACTATGGTGGACATAGTCCAAATAGACAAACGCATGATTAGACCAAGCGTGCAATTATGCGCCATCAACATCATAGATGGACAGATGGAAGACAGGCTGCCGCAATTAACCTGAGAATGTTACTTTTTTGAAGCCAGCTGTCAAGCAGAACCATTGTGGCTGATATCTCAGCTGGTTGAAATATGTGTCGCCTGTACCGAGCATGCACGAGGACAAACGTCTGGCACCAAGTGAAGACAGAGAAGAAGAAATGGAGCGATTGGTCTCCTCCTTGTCATAACCGAAATTTTGTGACGATTGAAATTCTATCTTATTTATAAAAATGTATAAATATACCACAGAAATAAAAGTAAAGGGATGGACCTTTTTGTGTCGATTGTAACAGAGTTTTATATTTTGAGAGTTAATACAAAGCAAATATGAAGATTCTCAATTCCGTCAAGACTGTGTTATGAGTTTGTTTTCTTGTATCTCATATTTCATTTCATTTCATGTTCTTAACTGATGAATGCTTCGTTATAATTTAGTACGACCACTACTATAGAGAATGAATTTTGGTTTTATGCAATTGTTTACTGTTTTTCCTCTGTACCAGCTATCAGCGGTGTAAGACTAGTCAACACTTTCAGAATTCTATACATATTTTATGCTACATTGGGTTATTTCCTTACAGTTTTCCTCTTTTGTTTATACGTGAGATTCTCCCTTGATAGGAGCCTTACACCATAGACAACTAAATGTTTTTCTCCCGCCTCATACATTTTATTAAGATATAACTCAGTTACGGAAAAGAGCCTTTGATTTGCACCCCATTTTATTTTCGAAATCATAAATTCTCTTTTATACGACCAAATTGAGACAACACTTAATTTCTCTCTGAAGTTTTTCTTATTTTATTGTTCCTCCATGACTGTCCCTGTACCAACACAGCCTAATATAGAACTCGAATTATCAAATCAAATGCACATTTCCTTAAACCTTTTCGACACTATTCTTAAAATAGCCACTACACGGGTTGAACTTGAACGTTCATGGGCAGCGATTGAACATGATATAACCATCCAGGAACAGTTGGAAGCTAGACAACGCTAACGTAGAAATCTTCCTTAATTTCCTTTGTCGAAGGTTGACGTTTCTCTCTTCTCCACCCTTTACACACTTTCAGATGCCTAGACACTGTACTTCTAAGCCTTAAGTACAGACTCTGGAACAACATCTTTCTGGCGCCGTTGCCGGGGAGCGAAGTTACAAAATCTTTTTCCCTGGGAAAATGACATTTGTTTTTCGTTGAAAGTGTTACACTTTGATAGTAAACAAAGAGTACACACCTTTTAAGGCTTCCTAATCTTTCACTTGGTGACTCCACAAATAATAAACTGGCATTTGGTCGAAGGAATACCAGACAAAACCCGGATGGTAAGCAGATTACACCCGTTACCAATCCTGAGAAATTTCTAAAGGTGAGAGGCTCTCTTAAGCCAACCACTACAGTTTACAAACTTAAAACCCCACAACTGAAGACTAAGAGTTCTTCAGAACCCTCAACTTCACGCAATCCTCTCTTTGATAATAAACTATTAACGCCAAACTGCTCCGAAGTTAGGAGTGAGATTCATCCGACAATCCCCTTAATACACAAAGGAAAGGGCCCTCTTGAAAGTTCATCGGCAGTTGACATACCATCTTTCCTTCAGTTAAATTTCCCGACCTCACCAAATTCTGAAGAGTGTGTTACACATTCTGTTTCCACACCCGTCGGTTCTCCTGATTTCGTCTCTTGCAAATCCGAGGAACCGAGTCCTCGCGTTCCTTATATTTCCTCATAGGATTTTCCTCTTCGCGAAGAAAATAAAGATTCCCTTCTAATTTTTCGAAACCCCGTTTACAACTTTCCACAAATAACGATGGCAGCCGCCGGAGGAGGAGGTGGAGGGTTTAAAGTAGGAGGTGGAGGGTTTAACGGAGGAGGAGGGGGAGGAGCCCCTCTAGGAGGAGCTAGAGGCCAAGGGCCTGCCCCCCCTCCCAGAGTGTTTGCGAAAGTTGCAGCCAGATATGCTCCCTTGGTATTACCCGTCTCTCTACATGACCTTCCCGAAAATTACATAAAAAATTTACCAAAATTCACCGGGGAAGGGGATCTGACCGCGACCGAACACATTAATTTCTTCGATCAGTTCGCAGATATCCTAGGTATCGAACATGAGGACGTATATTCGCGACTTCTTGTCCAAACCTTCGAAGGCCAGGTCTGAACTTGGTTTCAGAGCCTACCTGTAGCATCTATCTTGTCTTATGACGCTTTGGAAGATGCTTTCCTCAGACAATGGGGCGAGAGAAAAGACCATCTATATTATTTAACCGAATTTAGGTCTTTAAGAAAAAAGAATTCCGAAACAATCATGGAATTTATTCAAATATTTAACAAAATGTATAACAAAATCCCAGCTGAGGTTAAACCATCCCAACCCACGGTCAAGGTAACTTTCGCAGGGGCTTTCGAACCGGATTTTGCACTCCTTTTGCAGGAAAGAAGGGGAGCCACCCTAAACCGAATGCAGGATGATACTGTAGAAATTGAGTCTAATATGATGGCTTCTGGTAATCTTAAAGATAAAATAGAAACTGGAAACCGAGAGACCAAATGCTTTAGAGAACAAGCAGGTCCGTTAGGGTCTAATAGATCCGCAGATGATAGGGTAGACGATATGGCCAGAGTAATTAAAGAACTGTCTAATAAAATATCTAGAATGGAGCTCGAACAGGCCAAAGCTGATTCTTTCCCCAAAAAGGATTTCAATAGGAACCCCAACCCCCCAAACCAACAAAGACAAATAAAAAATGAAGATCAAAAACTACAAGCTCCCTTAAAGAATGAAAATTTTATAGGAGCGAACGATTTTCAAGACTTCGAAGATTCGGATAATGATGTCACGAACTTCGGTGATGACTGCACTCAACCATATCTGACTCGAGAAGACTATGAAAAATATCTAAACACGCAACAACCGTCGAATAAGGGTGAAGAGGGTGATCACACTGATCTCTATGAATATCGACAAGAAACTAAGATGATAATGGCTGAGATCCAACCCAAGTATAACTTAAGATCTAAGAGTAAGCCCATCTCAACTGCTCAACCCAAGAAAATCCTCCAAAGAGGTCAAACTTATGAGCCTACTCCGGAAGAGACCTTATTACCCAACAACAAA
>SNQJ01S0056785.1:5433-19455 GCA_010110895.2 Picea sitchensis | reverse complement strand
TAAGTGTATGGGGATGATAAAGGATTTGGTAGTTACCCTGGCGCAGGTCCCGGTTAAGAGTATCCTGATGGATGTGGTTATTGCAGATATTCCCCCTAAGTATGGCTTATTGTTGTCTAGGTCATGGGGAGCCAAGTTGGGGGCCTCTCTTCAATTGGATATGACATTTGCCACAATTCCTGTGTTTGGTGGTCAGTTTACTCGGTTGTACAAAGAAACGAGATTAGCATATACAGTGAGCGACCCTCAAAACCCAAACAATTTCCCTATTTACATCGCAGACCAAGATCTGGGAAATTGTATCTTGTCTTTTGATGATGGTTTAGATGGTTGTCCAGAGGAAAATGATATAGAGCGAGAAGAGTCAAGTTACGTGATAGAGGATCTGTGTAAAACCGGTGTCTGGAAAATGTATTTTGACGGTGCTTCATCCTCTGAAGGGGCGGGTACAGGAGTGATTTTAGTGGCTCCCGAAGGTAAATTTGTTGTTCCTTTTTCCTACCGATTGCAGTGGGATATTGATTATACTAACAATGTATGTGAGTATGAAGCGTTGGTTTTAGGATTAGAAGCTGCTAAAAAGCTAAAAATAAGTAACTTAGAGGTATATGGAGATGCAGAGTTAATAGTCAAACAGATAAATCGATAGTACGAAGCCAAGCATCCCAGATTAAGATCATACAAAAATTGTGCCTGGGATCTCATGGAAAAAAAATTATCGTCCGTAAGTGTCCACTTTATCCCTTGCGCAGAGAATTTACATGTTGATGCATTGGCTAAAGCAGCTTCAACCTTCTCTCCTCCCATGACTTTCAAATTGAAGTATCACATTGAAATCAGACACAGACCATCTATACCAGACAATATCCAACACTGGCAGGTCTTTGAGGATGACGAACAAATTAAGAAATTTCTTGAAGCAGTGGGCGAATTCTCCGAAACACATGCAGACCAAGAAAATCAAAATGACCCGATATGGATCATGCAAGAAGGGGAAGATCCCAAAGCCTTTCGAGAAAAAATTGCGGATCATCGTATGTTGGTCCTTAAAAACAACCAGATTCCGAAAGGATTGATTCCTTTAGAAAGACTTTTTGATCAAAACGATGTACCTGTAAAATCCACTCTACAACCCCAACCAGAAGAAGTGGAGAACTATGATATAGGAACTAAAGCAGAATCCAGGATAGTAAAAGTATCCAAGTTCCTTCCTCTCAAAATAAAAGGTAAGTATAAAGACCTACTCAGATAATATAAGGATGTTTTCGCCTGGTCTTATGATGAGTTAAGAACATATGACACTTCCATAATTGATCACAAGATACCTTTGAAGCCCGGGGTCAAACCGTTTAGGAAAATTCTTAGGCAGATCAACCCCATTTTGTTACTTGTGATCGAAAAATAAGTTAAGAATCTTTTAGACATGAAAATAATCGTACCTCTGAGATATTCAGACTGGGTAGCAAACCTGGTCCCGGTCAGGAAAAAGAGTGGGGAAATCAGACTGTGTGTGGATTTCCGAAACTTAAATAAGTGTCTCTCAAGGACAACTATCCGCTGCCCAAAATGGACCATGTATTAGAAAAGGTAGTTGGAGCAAACTGAATGTTTATGATCGACGGTTTCTCTGGTTATAATCAAATCGCCATGAATGAACAAGATAGGGAAAAAACTGCTTTCACCACACCATGGGGTACATTCATGTATGACAAAATGCCTTTTGGTTTGATGAATGCAGGGGCCACCTTCCAGTGCGCTATGGACATCGCTTTCATAGGAGAAAGGGATAAGTTTGTAGTCATTTACCTCGACGATTTGATAGTTTTCTCTAAAACTGACGAAGAACACTTAACACATCTTAAACAGACTTTCGAAAAATGCCGCAGGTTTGGTCTATCTTTAAACCCAAAGAAATCACATTTCACCATGCGGGAAGGTAAGTTGTTGGGTCATATCGTATCTAGGGATGGAATCAGTATTGATCCTAAGAATATTGAAGCAATAGATACTATAAATATTCCCAGAAATGTAAAAGAGATTCAATCTTTCTTAGGAAGAATAAATTTTATCCTGAATTTCGCTGAGATTGTAAAATTGATCACAGGTATGTTGAAGAAGGACAGTGAAGTAAAATGGACAACCGAGGCCAAAGCATCGTTCGCACATATTAAGAAAGTCATAAGCGAGGCACCTGTGTTAGCGATCCCCAACTATCTTAAGGATTTTCTTATCTTCTCATTTGCCTCCGAACACACTATCGCCACGGTGCTCCTACAAAAAAACGAAGAAGGTTTCAAACAACCAATCGCTTTTTTTAGCAAGAGCCTTAGAGACGCAGAACTGAAGTATGATATAATAGAAAAACAGGCGTACACCATGGTAAAGGCATTAAAGGCATTCAGAACGTATGTACTACACTCGAAGATAATTGCATACGTGCCTGCTAGTTCTGTGAAAGATATATTGGTACAGCCAGAAAGCGATGGAAAAAGAGGGCGATGGCTCTCCAAAATCCAAGAATTTGATCTGGAAGTCAAACCGACCAAATTGATAAAAGGGAAAGGCCTGGCCAAACTCTTAGCTAAGTCGAATTTCAGAGCCCTAGATATAAATTGCTTGCAGGAAGGTGATGAAGACACGAACCTAAACGAGTTGAATGAGGACATAGGTCCAAATAGGATCGAAGAGAAGTTCATATCGTCAGGCTGGTATAGAGACATAGTATCGTACCTGCTAACTCTAAAATGCCCAAACGAGCTATCACCATCTAAGGCTAGGACTTTAAAGCTCCATGCAGTTAAATATTGTATCACCGAAGGTCAGCTATATTGGAAAGATCCACTCAGTTTCCTATTAGTCTGTTTAGTCGAGTCCGAAACTCAGCGGGTTATAGATGAATTTCATGAGGGAATCTGTGGGGGGCATCAAGCTTGGAGAGATACAACATACAAGATTCTGAGGGATGGGTACTACTGGCCGAGACTTTTCTCGGACGTTAATGCCAAAGTGCGTGCCTGCAACCCTTGTCAACTATTTGCAGGTAAACAGAAGCTCTCGGCACTGCCCTTAGTTCTAGTCAAATATGAAGCCCCGTTTCAGCAATGGGGTCTAGACTTCATAGGTGAGATTAATCCCCATTCCAGTTCTCAACACAAGTGGATCCTAACCGCAACAGATTATTTTACTAAATGGGTGGAAGCCATCCCAACCAAAAGGGCAACAGACTCGGTGGTGATCGATTTCTTAGAGGACAACATTTTGTCAAGATTTGGATGCCCCCGAAAGATAGTTACTGACAACGCCCAAGATTTTAAATCTATGGCTATGATCAGTTTCTGTCAGAAGTATAACATCGTCCCCGACCATTCCACAACATATTACCCCCAAGGAAACGGATTGGTCGAATCATCTAACAAGAGCCTGGTAAATATAATCAAGAAAGTATTGGATGAAAATAAAAGATCTTGGCATGTGGACTTAAAATACGCATTGTGGGAAAATCGCATAAGCACAAAAAGGTCAATCGACATTTCTCCTTTTCAGATGGTATATGGGACCGATGTTGTGCTACCTATAAACCTAGCACTCCCAGTGATGAAGTTATGGCAAGATCAAAATGAAGAACCCAATCCTGTCACCAGAAGGATAAATCAACTGATCGAGGTTCAACAGCATAGAGTCGAAGTAGATGAAAAGATGCAGAAGTACCAAGATAACATGAAGGCATTATTCGACCGCAAAGCAAAGGACAGAAATTTCCTCCTAGGTGATTTGGTGTTAAGGTGGGATGCAAGAAAGGAAGAAGCAGCTAAACATGGTAAATTTGACCACCTCTGGTATGGGCCATTCAGGGTCTCGGCTCTGGAAGGAAAAAATTCTTTCCTACTGGAAAATATAGACAGTGAAATCCTCAACGCCCCTGACAACGGGTATTATCTGAAGCATTATATGACGTAACAGTTGCCAAATTTAAAATAATAATAATAATAATAATAATAATAATAATAATAATAATAATAATAAAATAAAATAAAATTTGCTGTACATATATATATTT
Organism: Picea sitchensis; assembly: GCA_010110895.2. Taxonomy (NCBI): domain Eukaryota; kingdom Viridiplantae; phylum Streptophyta; class Pinopsida; order Pinales; family Pinaceae; genus Picea; species Picea sitchensis. The sequence continues at coordinate 15,398 of SNQJ01S0056785.1, read as the reverse complement.
TTCATTACTCTTGATTTTCTTTTTTCGTTCATGAACTTTCGACACATTTCGGATAGCCCTGATTATATTCGTATTTGCCTCTTACAGGATTCCAACTGCATACAAAACAAGCAGGATAAGTAAACTGAAAGTCATTTTCAGAAATAAATCGGCCTAAACAGGTGATACCTAAGAAATTTCATATTGCGTAAAGAAATTGAAATGAAAATGTAAAAATGAGATTTCTCAAAAGACATGTTCTAAAGGACTATTAAAGAAAACCGAGGTAACCTCACTCAAACAACAACATCAACTGAACTGATAGATAACATAATTGTTTCTTGGTTTAATAGTCTATGAAAAATTAAGACAAATTAAATGATTCACTCAATTTAAAAGTAGTCAGTCAAAATAAAGTATCCCGGAAAGTATCTACAAGAGTCAGTTTTGAATTTTTTGACCTCTGTATTTTTCAGTCAGTAAGTCACAACTTGGCATTTTTTCTATCTTCAAGTTTACCTTTTAAAAAAAAGAATCACCATCTTTTTGTTTCATATACGAAGGGATAAGAGTTTTTCATTTCAACCTCGTGAGCTTCAAAGCAGATTGTGGAAAGAAAGCGGGTCTTCAAAACTACTCGATCCCCTACTAAGCGAAGGAACGTTTAGAGTGATCCTAACTTTCCTAGGTTTTTCAACAGCATCGGAGGATTGAAGCTTGCTCAAATAGAATGCCCTAAGAAAGTTATTTTCCCTTTTTTCCCTAAGAACGAAGGTGTTGTGAAGGCCAAGGGAAGGTTGGTACCGATTAATCAAAGTAAGTCAACAAACCTATAATGCAAATATTACACAGATATCAGCCCTGATACAAACTGATTGCCCCCATCTTCACGCTCTAAAAAGCAAATTATAAGACAGGTGGTGAAAGGAAATTCAGAAATGATTGCCCCCACCTAGTCCAAGAGACGATGAAAGGAAATTCAAAAATGATTTCCCTTGTCTCGGCATTTAAATGCATAAATATATTCCGAAGTGGTGAAAGGAAATTCAGTAAAAGGGGCCAAATAACTTCACCAGGGTACTGAACAGGCTCACTGGAAGTGAAGCAATATTTGAGATATCTGTAAGGCTGTGATACACGAATATCACTATACTCCAGTAGCCAATTCTTTTCGAAAACCTGATCTACATCCCAAGTTCAGATGAGACTTCCCAATTAAAAACATACAATCTTTTTCTTTTGATGCAAGTTTATAGCCGCAAGAGCTGTTGGGTCTCCTAGAACTGTTTTGATTGTCTTAAAGTAGACTTGAAATTAGTAGCGGGAAAGGGAGAGTCGTGAAAGGGATTGCAGCTAAGTTTAAAAAGAATATCTGAGTTTGGAAATATCCTTTCAAGGTAAAAAACGAAGTCTCTTTCCCCCTTTGATACCCTGTTCTCAGGAATCTTTTCGCCTGATTGAAGCTATCGACTCCATTTACCCAATATTGGCATGTGGTCTACTGTTCTTCCCACCTTACAGGAAAGCGGGATCCCTATTTGGAGCCTATGTTGGAGCCGCCTTTGTTTTTTCTAGCCCGTCACAAATTTCATTCTTAATGCTTGAAATCGAAAGATGGTTTTTATATTTTTCCTCTGAGGTATCAAAATCTCTGAAGCTTTATCACGCGAGCAGCAATGATTATTATACTCTCAAGCCGAGTCCTACCTTTCGTTAAAATGTTTCCTCTTTTGTTCTACCTCGGGATCTCGTAGGTCAGATACTATAAGTCATATAAGTCACACGCCTCGAGCTACGAAACAGCGAAATCGTTTTAATTTTTCACTCAGGACATTAATGAGGGTAAAGTTTTCCCTAACCCGTGATTAAACGTCGTCGGGGTTTTGCTCCTCGGCATTCACCAAATCCAAAAATTTATTGTCGTAGCCCCGATAGACGAGAACACGAGGTCCTTATTTTAGTAACCCGTGTCAAGGTTAAAGGTAAAAGCTAAACCATGGTAAAAATTTCTATGGGCATTTCGCCACTCGGCGTTTTCCTTTCCAAAAGTTACACCATCTAAACCCCGACTCGCGAAATTACGATAAGGATATAAACGTAATTAATTAATTACTAAATTCGAGTGTATCTTCCATTTTATTAAGTCGTATTATCGTGATCTCGCGGTTTCGCAGCTCGGCATGCTAACCCCCCAGAAACTTATTTTCGAAGCTCCATGTCGCGATAGGGAAAATATAATAATTATGAAATTAATTGAGCCCCTAATCACGATTTCATTTTTATTAACCAAAATCCATCATCGCAGTCTCGGGTGTTAGAGGTTCAAAGTGTTAAAGTAAAACCCCCGATATAACGAATACCGAAATATTGATTAATGTTAGTAAAACTGGATTAATTAAGCTAAATCAATACATATCCTGTGTTTCGATGCTTGCACGATTTACGAGGTAGCCTTATTCTTTCCATACGTCAACTGACATTTTAAACCGCCAAATTTTTATGGCATTAATGAGGAAATAGGGCAAATCAATGAATATAAGATCGGATTTTTATGGCAAAATTTATTTCTAAACATGATTTGACAGAATTGTTCTGAAAGGTACCGAGTTTTTGAATATATATAAGAGTTGTGGTTCATTATAACAAATGCATTTTCATATCATGCAGAGCACATTATCTCTGAGCAAACTGACTTCTGTGTGTATACGTATTTCTATCGCAGAAGAGCTAAAACACAATCTCCAGTCATGGCTCCGCAAAAAGCATCCAAAGCTAATGTTGAGGTTTCGGGACAAGGCTCAGACAATGTCGTTGATACTTCACCTTGAAGTATCAACTCGGTCCCAAATTGGTCGTTCATTTCAGATGTTCTGCAGGCAGAATTGGTGGATTATTCCGATGACTCCAGCGACAACGAAAAAGATGATATAACCACCAAGTACAAAATAGTCATCCAATCCGGAATGCACAAAGTAGCAGCCAGGCCATGATTGCTTCCATATTATGACATGGTTCAATGGGCATTAGACCATGTGGACATACCGACCAGAACCATCATGAATGAGCAGAAAGTCACCATCGCGACTTTCAGGCCGGAACATCTGCAAACCATGTATAAGCTGCCCACAAGGTCCGACTACACATATGGTGCCGAATTCTTGGACGAGTTCAAGGAGAAGGAATGCGTAGAGTATTATAAAACCATGTCCAGTTTAATAAAATATTAGGTTTCAAACACCGTGAAGTTCAGAGCTGATAGCCACAACATATATCCAATCGCTTCTTTAGAACCGCAGTTCAAATATGTAGCCATGATGACATGCAGGTTATACGGAAGAGAGGAAACCTCACATTTTTTTCTTCCGTGGGTGCCTCTAATGTTTCGGGTTGCCGAAGGCAGTTCCTTCGACTGGGAAAAAATGTTGTTCGATAGCTTGACCAGTCGGGTCACAGAGTATCGGGCACAGAAAGAGAACGGGAAGGCGTCTTCATTTTTCATGTTTGCATACATTATGGACGCAGTTTGTTTTTAACACCATTTCCCTTAATGAAATGGAGTTGGACTCTAGCAGAAGACGAGCCCATACACGTTTATCATGCAAAATTATTGGAAAAAAAGCGGCAAATTTTGTGTATGAAATCTTCAACTGGGTGATGGTGCCCCTGCATGTCACTATTTTCGGTCACCTGCCACCTGGGATCTCGGACAGCATAGTAACGAATCTGAGCAGCATAGTAGACTGGTATATAGAATCAGAATTTTCATACCTCAGAGTTTTTGGGGCTTCGGTCCCCTTGCATGCATTGCCATTGTTCATTCCCGACAAGTTGGCTTGTCGTGAGGTTGCTAGGCAAATAGTAATTGGTGGTATAAGCAAAGAGATTAAGGGATACTCAAAGAAGGTATGGCCACCCTTTTCCTATTCATTTGAATTCTTATTCTTTATTATATTTCGGGCATGCCAAAGCCGAGGCAGCAGCCCTGGAAGACCTAAATTTGGTCTCCATTGAATACAAGAAGCACGATCTGCAAAGGGTCGTGAGCAATCATTTGTCCAGTTGCAGGCTCAAGAGGTTTGAGCATGAGAATTCACCCTCAATTGACATTTTTCGAGGCGCAAGGTTCTATGCCGAGATTCTAGCTCGGATACAAACCTTGGCACCCGAAGAAAGAGCCGATGTTCTGAAGTTCTAGGAGCATCGACGCAGTTGTCTTCCTGTAGTGTTGCAGGGTGAGAGTTCGAGTACGGCGGAGGCGAAACAAAGAGATGCCGAAGGCTCTAAGGATGTGACTCTCGATCAAGAAAAACACCAGGACGAGACAGAGAAAACTAGGAATTCGAAAACAAAGATAAATACTTTTGACCCGCCAAAGAAACAGAGTCTGGTTGCTACTCTGGGAAAATCAGCAAAGCAGATCAGAGAACCTATCACATCAGTTACTCCCTTGCAGTCGACTCAGGGAAATATTGAGGCAGAATGGATCTTCAATGAAGATTTGAGGCCTATAAGGGTAGAAGAACTCCCTCCGAATGAGTTTTTCTTCGATAAGAAGAGAAAGGAAGTAGTAAAGAGGGAATTATATCAGGAAGGAGAGTCGATTGCCAAGAAATATAAAGTTATAACTGATGGAAAAGACAAGAAGAATGAACAATTCGTGACTGAAATAGCAAGGACATTAGGAGCATATGCCTCGGCGAATCAATTTTCAGTCGGGCTTTTGAAAAACCAACTTAAAAGAAAAAATCGCCTCATCAAGACCCTTGAAGCCAGACTAGCCACAGCAACAGAAACTGCCAAGGACCAGGCGAGTGTAGGAATAGAGTAGGCCATGTTGGCCGATAAAAACGAGATAGAGCTACTCAAGACTAAGCTCTAGCAAGCACAGCCAGTGATCCGATATGGTCAGATGCAAGCAAGCCAACAAAGAGATTTGATCCAACAGCTGCAGGCTAGGGTGGAAATCGTCGAAAGCAAAGTGATAGATATCAGGATGTTTCAGTCCCAGGCGATGGAGATTCGGGGCAGTCTCTGCGGCCCAACGGAATTTACTCGGTAAGGTAGGGGAGATTCGGGACAATTGCTTGCTGGTTAATCAAGTTTTGGAGAACTTATCTGCCAGAGAAAGGGAAGCTGGCGCAGCACAGGTCGCCTTCCAAGAGGCTGTGATAGCCACAAACAATAGGGGTTCGTGAAGTACTCCCAGGTTCACCATTTTGGAACAGACCAGAGGAAACATTCTATTAAAATAATGGGAGCACAACATCACCGAAGGCAAGCAGCAAGCCAAAAAGATAATGAATTCCTTAGAAGAGGCCTTTAGTTCTATAGACAGCGATCTGCTAGGCATTGATAGCGGAGGTAATGTCGAGGCGTTGATGCAAATGAATATGGAAAAAATCTCACTTGATCTAAAGGAAAAAGAGAAAAGAGATTCGGTCGAGATTTCCCAAGTGACTATGGTGGACATAGTCCAAATAGACAAATGCATGATTAGACCAAGCGCGCAATTATGTGCCATCGACATCATAGACGGACAGATGGAAGACAGGTTGCCGCAATTAGCCCGAGAATGTTACTTCTTTGAAGCCAGCTGTCAAGCAGAACCGTCGCGGCTAATATCTCAGCTGGTTGAAAGATGTGTCGCCTGTACCGAGCACGCGCGAGGACAAACGTCTGGCACCAAGTGAGGACAGAGAAGAAAAAATGAATCGATTGCTCTCCTCCCTGTCATAACCAAAATTTTGTGACGATTGAGATTCTATCTTATTTGTAAAACTGTATAAATATACCACAGAAAGAAAAGAAAAGGGCTGGACCTTTTTGTGTCGATTGTAATAGAGTTTTATATTTTGAGAGTTAATACAAAGCAAATCTGAAGATTCTCAATTCTGTCAAGACTATGTTATGAGTTTGTTTTCTTGTATCTCATATTTCATTTCATTTCATGTTCTTAACTGATGAATGCTTCATTATAATTTAGTACGACCACTACTATAGCGAATGAATTTTGGTTTTCTGCAATTGCTTACTGTTTTTCCTCTGTACCAGCTATCAGCGGTGTAAGACCAGTGAACACTTTCAGAATTCTATACATATTTTATGCTACATCGGGTTATTTCCTTACATTTTTCCTCTTCTGTTTATACGTGAGATTCTCCCTTGATAGGATCCTTACACCATAGACAACTAAATGTTTTTCTCCCGCTTCATATATTTTATTAAGATATAACTCAGTTACGGGAAGGAGCCTTTGATTTGCACCCCGTTTTGTTTCCGAAATCATAAATTCTCTTTTATACGACCAAATTGAGACAGCACTTAAGTTCTCTCTGAATTTTTTCTTATTTTACTGTTCCTCCATGACTGTCCATGTACCAACACAGCCTAATATCGAACCCAGATTATCAAATCAAACGCACATTTCCTTAAACCTTTTCGACACGATTCTTAAAACAACCACTACATGGGTTGAACTCGAATGTTCATGGGCAACGATTGAATAGGATATAACCATCCAGGAACAGTTGGAAGCTATACAACACCAACGTAGAAATCTTCCTTAGTTTCCTTTGCCGAAGGTTGACGTTTCTCTCTTCTCCACCCTTTACACACTTTCAGATGCCTAGACACTGTACTTCTTAGCCTTAAGTACAGACTCTGGAACAATAGGTGGAACCTTAACAATCGAGGAATTCGAAAATCCAAGATTCACTTTAAACTTTAATTTCGACGAGGCTCGAAGTCGGATATGGATATCCATAGATTTGGGTGTCAAAAGAACTTTTAAAGGGAATTATGTGACTTGAACCAAATCTGGATATCCAAGAATCCATGTTTCTGGAAAATTCTTGCTAAAAGGAAGATCTAGGTCTGGATTCTATCAGGGATTCTATTGTTAACCAACAACAATTTTTGGCGTTAGTTGACATAAATTGCACAATGGAGAATTGGGTGAAAATGGATTTTTCAGGAAGCCATAACTTTCATCTCAGAGATCAGATCAAGGCATATGAATAGTCATTGGAAATATGATTCATAGGAGAATAATATTGAATAATTATAATTTGGAGAAGTGTGATATTATTCTTCATGAATTGAAGGGAAGAGGCACTTGTATCATTAATTGACAAGACTTTTATAATATGCATAATTCTAACAAAAATGGTTGCTTGCAATTTTTGCAGAATTAAGGGTATAAGAATATCAGTTGAAGCTCAAGATTATAGATTAGAGGCATGGAGCATGCAGAGGGATCCTATAGTCATGAGAGAGAAGCCAAGGACCAACATACATTCAATGTGGAAAATGCAGATATATAATCTAATGGACACAAGAGAAGAGTGGAGCCCACATAATTGGTAGAGACTACGAGAAGTTTGAGAATGGAAGTGTAGAGTTACAAAGCTAACAATGAGTATATAATGAAATCACATGAGGAGTAGAATCAAATAAACACTTAGATGATGAAAATCCTAAATCATTTGTAGAGACAAGTGAAGAATGGATTAGGCTCTAGACATGAGGAACAAGGAAAACATCATGCAAGGAGAGATAACTACAAAAGATCCAATCACTTAAGAAGTTCTAGTAGAACTCATAGACATTAGTCACATAATAACTCATCTAGGAAGTATAATGCATCTGAAGAGTCAAGGAACAATCCAAAAGTGTCTCTTGTTAGACATCAAAGAAGACGATATGAGTTGGAAAACTTGCAAGGAGAGCTTATGAATCTTAAGCAACCCTCCTTTGATGGTGAAAGTAAAAGTGGAGATGATGTTGAAGCATGACTACTTGGAATCAGAAAGTATTTTCAGTTGGACAACTATTCATCTAACCTAGAAGCCAGGGTTGCCAGATACCATTTGCATGGAAAAGCTACTATGTGGTGGGATCAATTGAAGCAAGTTAAGAATATTGATGAGAGTAAGATTTATTGGAAGCAATTCAAGAAATATTTTCAATAGGAGTATCTTTCCAAGCACTATTATGAAAAGAAGATGCAATAGTTCTTTGAACTCAAGTTGGGGAGCATGACCATGGGATAATATGAAAATAGTTTTTAGGAGTTGTTGAAGACATATGTGGGGTTTATTAAGGATGAAAAGGTGAAAATACAAAGGTTTCTAAGTGGACTTCCATTTTTCTATAAAGAAAAAAATTCAATATGATGAACCAAAAACTTTGACAGAAACCATTAGAAAGGCTAAGTACTTGTATGAGCAAGGAAAAGGCATAGAAACTTTTCAAAAATATTTGAAGGATAAGAATAAGGAGAAAGTTGATCAGAGAAGGAAGGGATTCAAACCTACTTTCAATAAAAAAAGTCCTATCACATATCAACAAATTAGCCTATTAAGAATGAATCCAAGATGGAAGACTCCTCGAGAAAAAGTGGAAGACCGCCAATCAAATGTTGGGGATGTAAATAAGATCACATGTACAAGTATTTCCCTCACAAAGAACACAAAATGAAAACACTACACAACATCCAAGATGATAATATAGTGGAAGACAAGGGCATAAATATTCCAAGGATATATGAAGCTCTAGAATATCAACAAGCATAACACCAATCCCAAATGATTGAGGTGGAAGATAAGATCATAAATCATATTGTTTCTATTTTAATTGATTCAAAATAAATCCATAGCTACATTGATCCTAAAATAGGATACATATTTCATTTGAATAAAAGTAATCTTAAAATACCATTGTTGGTTTAGCTAGCCATTGGAACCAAAAGGACAATCAATGAGACTATCAGAGGTTGTCCAATAAATCTGAATGGAGTGAATACCAGTGTTGATTTGAATATCACATCATTAGGATCTTATAATATCTTAATTGGAATGGATTGGTTGGATAAGCATCATGCTGTCCTAAATTTCCATAAGAATATTTTTACATGTCTCGATGAAGAAGGAAAGTAGAGCATTGTACAAGGAATTCCAAGACCCATTTCTATCAGGGAGATTTCAGACTTACAAGTAAAGAGATGCTTCAAGAAAGGATTTCAATTATATGAAGCTCATGTGGAGCAGGAATAAAATACCAAAGATCCAAGTCTTGAATATTTCTCAGTATTTCAAGAGTTTGAGGATGTATTCAAAGAAATACTAGAATTACCACCAAAGAGGGAGATAGATTTCTCTATTAATTTAGTACTAGGAACTTCCCTAGTGTCAAAGACTCCTTACATAATGAGTACACTAGAATTAAAAGAATTACAAATGCAGCTAGAAGAATTGTTGAAGAAAGGGTTGATACACCTAAGTGTTTCACCTTGGGAAGCACCAGTACTCTTTGTGAAAAATAAAGATGGGACGTTGAGGCTGTGTATTGACTTTAGACAGTTGAATAAAGCCACTAAAGAAAAAATACCCTCTACCCATAGTTGATGACCTCTTTGATCAACTAAGAGGAGCAAATATATTTTCAAAGATAGACTTGAGATCAAGATATCACCAGGTGAGAATCGAGGAAGAAGACATCAATAAGACATCTTTTAGAACCAGGCATGGGAATTATGAATTTGTAGTGGTGCCATTTGAACTTACCAATGCACTCATTGTCTTTGTGTGCTTAATGAATGGAATATTCAAAAATTATTTGGATAAGTTTGTCATTATGTTATTGCATGAAAAACTTATTTATTCTAAGTCAGAGGAAGAACATGAACATCACTTGAGATTGGTACTCCAAATGCTAAGGGAACATAAACTATATGCCAAGCTAAGCAAGTGTTGTTTTTACCAAGGGAGGATCCATTATTGGGGGCACATTGTTACATAAGAAGGTATAGCAATAGATCCATAGAAGATTAAATCCATTAGAGGATGGCCAACACCAAAGAATATTTTAGAAGTTAGATCTTTTATGGTATTAGTTGGATACTACAAGAGATTTATAGCAAGATTCTCTAATATTGTTCATCCATTTCACTTCTTTAAAAAATAAGGGAGTTAAGTTTCAATGGAAAG